>PVIU01013059.1:0-57516 GCA_004026605.1 Ondatra zibethicus | reverse complement strand
CCATCAACAATGACACCAGGACCTATCTCTTCTGCATGTATTATATCTTTTTGGGAACCCAGTCTATTTGGATGCACACCTTCCTAGGCCGGGATGGAGGGGGGAGGGCCTTGGACTTCCCACAGGGCAGGATACCATGCCATCTTTTAAGGAAGCAGGGGGAGGGAGGAGGGGTGGGGGGAGTGGGAGGGGACTGGGAGAAGGGGAGGAAATGTAAAAATTTTATGTTTTTTTTAATGAAAAAATAAAATATGAAAAAAACAAAACTATTGCAATTCTCCCCTTTAAGTTTCCACCTGAATGTTGAAAAGACCTTGCTAATTCTATAGGCATGACTGAAGTTTTGAGAAGGAACGTATACTACATTGGATATTCAATCTAGGAATATTGCCACCCCTAACATTTCATGAAGATGCTATATTTTTCCATTTACTCAGGTCACTTTCAACCTTTTAACAATGTGCTGCTTTATACTTCTTTTATTGCCAAATATTTTATTCTTTTTAGTCTAAGCTAAATGGAATTATTTTCTTAATTTACTTTCCAGATGTTCACTGCAAGAATATCAAAACTTAGTTGTATGCTGTTCTTATATCCTGCAACTTTGCTTAACCTGATTATCAATTCTAATAGTGTTTAATGAACTCCTTAGGGCTTTATAAGATCATGTCCTCTTAAAAGTTTTCTTCCTACTTGGCAAACTACAGACCTTTTGTGATCTTTCCCATCCTACAGTGTTAAATAAACTTGTAAACATGGATATTCAGTTCATGTTCCTGATTTTAGGATAGAAGCATTTTGTCTTTCATTACTAAGTACTATGTTCACTGTGGGGTTTGGTTTTGTTCTTCATATATGCTTTTTTTTTTTTTTTTTTTTGGTTTTTCGAGACAGGGTTTCTCTGTGGCTTTGGAGCCTGTCCTGGAACTAGCTCTTGTAGATCAGGCTGGTCTCGAACTCACAGAGATCCACCTGCCTCTGCCTCCCGAGTGCTGGGGTTAAAGGCGTGTGCCACCACCTCCTGGCTTCATATATGCTTTTAACTGGTTGAAAAGTTCACTTCCTTGCCTGTTTTAGTGGATTTTTTTTTATGACAAATTAATGTTGAGTTTTAGTCAATGCTTTCTGTGTGTTTATTTAGAAGATCACATAATATTTTATTCTACTGGCTCAGTATGTTGATTCTAGTTCTTTAAGACAATCTTGTACTCCTAGGATTAATCCTACTTGGTCATGCTATATAATCCTTCTTACTTATTCCTGAATTCAGTTTGGTATAATTTTGTTGAGGAATTTTGCACTTTATTCATAAGAGATGTTAGTTTGGGTTTTCTTATGATGTTTTTGTCTGGTTTGTACACCAAGATAATACTGACCTCAGAGGACATGTTGGGAAGTGTTTTCTATTTTTTGAACAAATTTGTGAAAATTTTGTTATTAATTCTTCTTTAAATGTTTGGTTATATTCACCAGTGAGGACATTTGGGCCTTGAGTTCTCTTCAAGGATGCCTCTATTTCCCTGAGATCATCACCAGTAATAACAACAGAAATTTGTTTCTTCTTGAGTCAATTTCAGTACTTCGTATCATTCAAGGAATTCTTTTCTTCTTGCTCAATTTTTTTAAAATACAGGTTGTCATTAAATAGTCTGGGCTAGCCTCAACCTTACAATCCTACTGCCTCAACTTAAGTATTGGGATTATACCCAAGGGCCACAATGCCTGGCTATGTGTTGAGGTAATTTTAACACCCAGTTAATATTATGTTGTTATTTAGTTGTTCATAGTATTCCCTTGTGATTCATTTTAATTCAAAAGCCATATCTTCTATATCACTCCAGGTTTTAGAGATTTATGCTTTTTTTTAAAATAAGGCTTATCAATTTGTTGTTCTTTTCAAAGAGCACTTTCTGCTTTCACTGATTTTTCTGTTGTTGGCATGTTCTCTATTTGATTGTTTTCTGATATTTATTATTTCCCCCTCTTCTATTTGCTTTGAATTAGTTTTCTCTTTTTGCTGCAATGGCTATTTGGGAGAAAGTTTGTGTATGAACTGAACTTGTACATTTTTGTCTTTGTTATTATTCCATAAGCAACACAATATAACACTTTACATTGAGTAAGACATTATGAGCAATCTAGTAAAGATGTAATATATTCAGGAGAACATATGCAAGTTATATACAATACTACAAACCACTTGTAAAGGAGACAAGCATTTACTGGCTCTTGTCTGCAGGTAGTGTTTATGTCCTCCAATCCCCTACTTCCATGGATACTGAGGGGCAACAGTATGTTCCACATCTAAAATGTTGCTATGTTATCACCTTATATTTCTGTCTCTGAAAGTACATATTTATAGTTTTTTATATCAGTCTTCCTAGTTATTTTTTTATTTTCTGACTTTGTGGAAGATTCAAATTATGAACTGACTTCAACTCCCCGATGTCCACCCTGTCAAGATTTGTTTGTTTTGTTTTGTTTGAGAAAGTCTTACCTGGTAGCTGAGGCTGTCCTCAAACTCATTGTGATTCTCCTGCCTCAGACTCCTAGCTGTTGGAATTTCAGGCATAAGCTACATACCTCGCTTGGCTTTATTTTTTTAGTGTTTTGTTTTTCCTTTAATAGCCTGGTCTGGCTATTAGTCAAGTCTATCTGATCTGTAATATAAGACCTTCAATGCTGCTCCTCAGAGAACTGAGTCCTGTAATTCGCACAAATTTCCCTCATTGGCTAGGTTCTCTACCTCTGCTAGTATTACAAACAGCTGCTAGGCTCCACTAATTGCTATTTGATTGCCCAATTGTTTCCAATAATATTCTGGGGCACTAATTGTCCCATAGTCTGATCTAATAAATTCAGGCTCTTAAATGAGTAGTTTGAGGACAGTACTTGAGATCTACTCTTAATCCATGTCTTACTTTGGGTTTCTTATTGCTGTAAAAAGACACTATGACCATAGCAAACTCTTATAAAGGAAACATTTAATTGTGGTGGCTTGCTTACAGTTCAGAGGTTCAGTCCATGATGGCGGGGGAGCATGGTAGCATGCAGGCAGCTGAGATGTGGTGATGGAGCTGAGAGTACATCTTGACTCAGAGGCAACAGGAAGTAAACTTTCACACTAAATGAAGCTTGAGAAAAAAACCTCAAAGCCCATCCCCACAATGACACACTTCCAACAGAAGGTGTGGCCCAGTTTAAAGGTGTGCCTTCCACCTCAAGGTCTGGATTAAAAGTGTGTGTCATTCAGTCTCCATCAACAAGGCCACACCTCCTAATAGTGCCACTCTCTATGAGTTTATGGGGGTCAAATACTTCCAAACTACTACACCCAGGAGGACTTTTAAGTTGCCTACATCCAAAGATTTGCTTATTGCTATAATGTAGTTACCATACTCCTCATAATCTCTACAGTACTTAAAACTGTTTCAAATACAGTTAGTTCTGTTGGTGAGTGCTTGAGATTTCTCTATTCTTATGAACAAAACAAAAAACAAAAACAAAAGCACCTCAAGTTCCATGCCCTAGAGCTGATAGTGAGGACAGCAGCCAGATTCTCTTGAAGTGCCCCTGCTTAGCTGGCAGGGTGCTAGGTAAAGGCAGCAATCTCTGGCTTCTCAGCCTCCCTCTAACAGTATGGGACCCTTACCCTACAAGCAAAGCAGAACTGGGATGACCAGAGCTCTGCACTCAGCCTCCCAAGCCAGCAAGGAGCTTGTATCCTAGCAATAAGAGCTGGGTGGAGGAAAGGAATCCTCAACTTCTCAGACACTTTAATCATTCTCTGTGCCTTCTTTTTAGAGAAATGGATGGGGTTATTGTTGAGATCAGACTGCTCTAAGTTATTCCTTATTGTTAAAACTTTTAAAAGATTGCCTTGTCTTTAGAGACTCCATTTTACAAGTATCACTTGAATACATTCTAAGTGAAAACAATGGCAAGAAGACTGTGTACCGTATTGGGCACCTAAACAAGGAAATGGCTCAGTTGGCAAACATAAAAAGACAGGCAAAGCAGTACATTCCTGTAACTCCAGAACTGGGAGTGGGATGGGACTGTGGAGACAGCCAGTAACCAGTCTAGGTGAAAAATAAGGCAGAGAAACAATTGAGGAAAACAACCAAGGTTGAACTCTGGCTTCCACATGCATACACACTTGAACCTGCGTTTATATGTCCTACACTAACATGTAGATACACACAAACACATGTAAATTTTTTTTTTTTTTAATTGAGGCAGGGCTTCTCTGTTTAACAGTCCTGGCTGTTTCTAGAACTCCCTTTGCAGACCAAGCTGACCTCAAACTCACAGAGATCTGTCTGGCTCTGGCTCTCGAGTGCTGAGATGACAGACGTGTGCCGCTGTAGGCCCAAATTTCTACATGGTGTGACAGTCAAGTTCTCGGGCCATGGTTAGTATCCGAGCAGCCAACGTACCCTTCCAGACAGGCTGTAGGTACCCTCAGGATATGCTGCTTTTTTTTTGCTTTGTAATTATGTAGATTGCCTGAGAAAAGGTGTCAATTCCAAGCTAGTGACAGAGCTGTGGACTTGACTGTAGTCCTGCTACCCCAGAAACAGAATGTTAATGAACTTCCACCCCAGTTTACCTTGGCGGATTAAAAGGTGTTTGAATAATAAACACGGGTGATCTTCAAGATCTGAATGAATCCTGAGACTCCCTTCTGATATTGCTGTGTGAACTGTCTCAATTATTCCCACGCCTCCATGCTGGTCCAGAGAGGGAAAAATAGTTTATGTTGGGGCATCAGAACCCGACATAGGTGTGCCGCCACCACCCAGCTGGCACATGCAAGTTTTAAAACAAGTATATTATCTCTCTTGTATTACCTTCAAAACACAAAGTTAATTTATTCCTAAAAGTTGAACAAGTAAAATCCAATAAACCTATCAAAGTAAAACAGGCCTATATGAGCACATGGCATATTTTAAAAAAATCACACCAGGAAAACTAGGCGTGAGAACTTACTGAACATACCAGACAGTGAAAGGGGTCCCACAATGCTCACATCTGAACCACATAAAGAGGAGCTGTCAATAACCCTCACATCCCATCATCTGACCAGTCACTATATACATCAAGGGACTGAATTCCCAAGTTTCCCTAGGGAGTTAGCTGGGCTCTGTCCCTACTGCTGACTGGGCCTACTCCACGGCCTAGTCTAGATCTGGTTCTGCACTTATCTCTAGAATCTCCAGGATCCCATACTTTGCCTGGGCAACTCCTCTTTACCCTGAGGCTCCTCAATAGCTAGACTATGAAGCTAAGATGCTAATAAACCTCCTGGTGGGTTCTTAATATCTTATATACTACCTATGGTGAGTCTCAATGCCATCTATATCTGCTTCCCGATTTCTCAGGAAGCCATTCTTCAACTTTGCTACAATTTCTTTAATCCATATAGGTTGTTATATAGGTTGATTGATTAACTGTGATATGTAATATAAGGCCTAAAAGTTAACTTAAGATTCTAATAAAAGAACCTGGTTTTGCCTCATCTTGCTATCTAGGGAAATCAGAGCTACTAAGCAAACTGCAGAAAAAAACAACAACATAGCATGTGAATTTATAGCCATTGTGGGATATTTGTTTACACTGCATTAAAATGTATCTATGTTTTGCCTCACCTGCCTAAGGCACCTGATTGGTTTAATAAAGAACTGAAAGGCCAATAGCTAGGCAGGAGAGAATAGGTGGGACTTCTGGACAGATGGAGGAACTCACGGTTAGAATCTATTGCAGCAAGAGACACCAACAAGACACAGTGGGAGTCAGACATACAGAATGGAGAAGTAAAAAAAAGCTACATGGTAAAATGTGGATTAACAGAAGTATTAATTTAAATTGCAAGAGGCAGTGAGGAACAAAATAAGTCTCTGTGTTATTTTTGGGCACTGGTGGCCCAAAAGAAACCTTGCTACAGAAAATATAGGCAAGACTAGATCCAGAGGAATACAGGGAAAGCTTTACAGGAGCATCAGCTTGAGCCATATGGGAGACACAGCACTAACCAAGAGCAAGGCAGGCCAGTGGCTCCCTGAACAACACCAAAAAGGATGGTTAATATAGGACAAGCTCTTGGCTAAGTTCCCAGGTACTTCATGCAAGCAAGGACTGTCCAGGCCTGAATGGTTAGTACCTAAGTTTAGTTGTAGATAGTTTATTAGTTACCTTTAACATGGAAGGTCAGTTTTCAGGAGGCTGGCCCTTGTTTGTAGCTGTGTTAGTGGGATAAGTTTTAACTATTCTATTTTTAATTCTAGGGACATTATTGAGTCCTGGGTTTCCATATATGCAACTGTTTGGCTTTGCTGTGAAAACACAAAATAAGTATGAGAACTCTGAAGTCCTTTCTCAACATCTAATAATTTTGCCTTTTTTTTGTGTAACCCTTTGAATGCCTCATTGCCATAATTAATTCTGTTTTCTCTTTTCTTTCTTTTTTTTTGAGACAGGGTCTCAATATTTAGCCCTTGCTAGCCTGGACCACACTGTGTAGAACAGGACAGCTTTGGACTCGTACAGCTCTGCATCCTGCGTGCTGAGATAAAAGTCGTGAGACGCAAAGCCTGACCTGTAGTTCTGTGCATCCTCCCCTCCCTGTGTGCACGAGTGCGAGTGCCGACGGAAGCCAGAAGCGCCTCAGGAACTGAGTTACAGGACTTGTAAGGTACTCAACATGGGTTCTAGAGTGGGATTCAGGTTCTCTGCAAGAATAGTACATGCTTGTAACTGTTGAGCAATCTCTCTAGTCCCTGATGTAATTAGTACTGCTAAAGCATGCCCCTTCTAGAATTTTGACTAAAATTTTGTTGTGTTTACCTAGTCTATGCATCTTGGGAGTAATCAACTCCAAACCCTTTGTCCCCTGAGTCAAGGAGCTACTGAAATCTCCATTCAGTGTCCTAGGCTTCCAGGTATTGCTTAAGTAGTTGGGCAACTTACAACTCTCTTCTGCATACTCATTTATTCCTTTGTTTGCAGCATTCTCCTCTTCCATAACCAATATCCACTCTATTGGCCTCAAATCCCCATTTCTAATTTGTGGTGATATTTTCTTTGTGCTATCAAAAATAAAACTTGCCTGAAGATCAGAGAGCAGAGTTAGCCACACTAGTTAGCTGTAGAGGCCATGCAATAGTGGCACACACCTTTGATCCCAGCACTTGGGATCCCAGCACTAGGGAGGTAGAGACAGGAGTGATATGGCTGGGTAGAGAGAGGAACATAAGGTGGGATAAGACATAAACTCAGAGCATCCAGTCTGAGAATTCATGGAGACAGGATCTTGCCTGCTTTGGTCTGAGGATTTCGTTGAGTTAAGAATTAGTAGCTGGCTGCTCTCCTTCTCTGATCTTTCAGCTTTTACCCCCTAATATCTGACTCTGGATTTTTATTAATAAAACCAACCTCTTGGATTGTGTTTGGAGGGAGATACTTTATTTTTAGAAAGGATGAATGTAGTAGTAAAAATATATACGTCTTTGATATTATATAATAAAAATATTAGCTGCAACTTTTATCAATTGTAATCCAAATACCTTTTTAAAAATCCATTTTTAAAACTTTATTACTATATATGTGTCTACAGCATGCACGTGAAGGTGAGAGACAACTCCTGGGCCCAGATACTATATTGGCTCTAACACTCACAAAGGACCATGTTTTCTCGAGCATTTGGTCACTCCACTCTACCTTCACCAAGTTTGGCAAAGCTATTACACAGTTTAACTGTAATTACAATTGGGCTGGTGGGCTTCAGAACTTAAGAACAGTAATAGGGAACATGGTGGTTTTTTTTTTAATTCAGTGAGCTGACTATCAAGGATGTACTGAAACTGAGGTTCTGGGGTCATTATACCTCTTTGTTCATCAGGAGAAAAAATGCCTCAGGTAAAAATAGAGCAAATCCACCAGGCAGCGAACCAATAAACCATATAGAAAAGGGCATTGATCATATTGCTATACCAAGTTGAATTGTGATGTTTTAATTCTCTCAAAGGAGAGCATTGAGCTGAGTACAATGTTAAATATCTGTACTTCAGCACTCAGTAGGTAGAGGCAGAAGCAACTTGAGATCAAGACCAGACTATATAACTTACTCAAGGTGAGTTTGAGGTATAAAGATATAAAGTCTCATCTCATAACAACAACAACAAAAAGAAAGAGCATCAGAATCAGGCATTGCAAGCAAATGTTGAGCCAGAGCCACACCACTGGCTTCAAAATAGTCAGTGATATCATGGGTAGTCAAATCCTCACTGACATCAGAGGCTGAGGTTCTCAGCGCTTCAGCTCAAGAAAGCCTACCTCGACTCTGGTTAGAGTCCTGCATTTCCCGAGCAGGCACAATTCAATTTCCCACTGAAGAGGCAGTACTAAGCATGAACTGAGGAGTGCATCTGAGTGAAACTGCTGCTAGAAATGTACACGTCCATCTGCCGGGTGGATGCTTACCCAAGCCAGGTCATCTGCCCTCAGTAACTTCCCAATAGATTATGGATCCATCTGATTTTTAGAAATTTCTTCATAAGTCTCTATTGGCTTCTGGCACAAGCTGCAAGCCTGAGTTGTTTATTTTTTGTTTTGTCTGTTTTGTTTAAGCCAATGCTGGTTTTAGTTTCTTATTAAATGAATACTGTCAGGAACAGCATGGAACTTCTTAGTTTTTATTCACAGTTCTTCAGCTTTTACCTCTATGATTATCAATTTACACTATAATCAACAGCAAAATAAAATCACAACATGGAATGAGTGGCACTGTCAGGACATACTCTTGGCTACTGATGCCTGCACAAAAGTAGCAACTTACTTCCCTAGAATCAGGGATAGCACTTTTGAAGGAACTCAGTCTGGTGTCTAGCTCTGGTGTGTAGTCTCAGTCTCGACTAGCCTAAACACAAACTCACTGCTTCTAAGGCTAGTCTAAGAATAGCAACTATGGACACTGAGCACTTATTTTGTACTAGTTCTATTTAGAAAGGAAAAAAAATATGATCTGTATAATACTATAAAGTAGGTACTATAAAAATATTATAGTATTAGAGAAAATACAGTGGTTATCAGAAATAAGGAAACTTGGAAGTTAAATAAACTGCCTTGAGTCATACATCTGATTAGGTGAAGAATAAGGATGATGAAGCCGAGAAGCAGGATTCAAGCCACACTGTTTTATATGCTCCCTGGGCAAATTTCCTTTCCACCTTCTCTGCTCTGCTATTTCTTCCCTTCTCAGAATGTTGGCCTTACTAATTACTGTCAGAAAAACCACCTGAAGATCAACTATTCTACCTTCTAATATTTAAATGATTTAGGTCATGTAATCCTACATATCTTGGTCATATAACTTCACTATATTATATGCTTGTCCCAGTTAAATTTTTGAAGGCTCATCTGAAGTCAAAGATCCCCATATAATTCTATGGGGATTATATACAGGATTAAAAAGAAGAGTTATATTAAATACTGAGTTTAAATCTTTTCTATGAAGTCTTGGCTGACCTGGTACTTGCTATGTGGTTCAGGGTACCCTTGAATTCTTAACAGTCACCCTAAGTCAGCTTCCCAAGTGCTAAGACTACAGGTATGTGGGCCACCATTCTCAGTTTAAATCTTTTTATTTCTTTCTAATGCTGTGTGGAGCTACAATATTCAGTGGTAGACTTTTAGCTTAGATACTCAAGAGCAGCAACTTGTGTCTTACAATCGTGAAAACAGAGCTGTGTGTTCTTGGAGAAAGAAACAATAGGACTTGACTTTGCCTGCAAGAACATTTGCAGCCTTGCAAACCTCTTTAATTTTTCCTGGTACTATCATTCTAATCCACCTGCCTGTTCAAACAGTTAGAGGTGAAATGGGGAACAGAAAAGTGCTACATTCTCAGTTCTTACCAGAGATTAGAATCTTATATTGTTTAAAAGCAAGTACAATCAAATGTTCAGTTGTGAGAAATATTGTGTAATCCATCAAAATAATATAATAGATCTATAATAGATACATCTTTCTTGTTCTGCTATTGTGATTTCGGGACAAAGTCAGACAGCAGGAAGCTACAAACATGGGGAACCTGATTTTAGAAAATTTGCACCCTGTTTGCAGATCTACAATATGAGGCGTGAGGGGTACTCTCAAACTGTTCCTGTCTTTAGAAGGCTGAGAAAACAATCCATTACTCCATCCTAAATAAGAAACTATTAAAGTTTCTCCTAGAATATAATGCCTCAACTATGACCTTATAAAAACAAAATGAAGCAAGCAACCAAAAACAAAAGTTCAGCTTGCTACAACTTCAAACTTACCAAAACTGTGTAACAGTAACAAGAATCCCCATGAACCAACTATGAAAACTCAACACACTTACATTTTGCTCATTTGCTGTGGAATTCTCTTCTCTGCTCTTACATATGTGCACATGTTTCCTGAACCAGCTGAAAACACTGTTCTCTACTTCTAAAACTTTCCAGAGGCATCCTCTCACTTAACCACATGATAAAAATATCATTACCATATCTAGACTTCCTGATTAAACTGTGTCATTTGCCTAATGTTCTTTGTAGTGACTTTATTCCACTCTAAAATCCAGTTCAAGAACACACTGCATTAAAGCTTATGTAACATATATATGGAAGCTTTTGCCTTTCTTTTCTTGTTCCTGACATGTTTGAAGAGGAAACATCCTTTGGTGTGGGCCAGTCCTCAATGTGTGATGTTCTGTCATGATCAGACAAAAGTATAAATGCCTAGAACAAATATTAGCAGATGATGTTATTTTCCTAGGTCACATGGGAGTATGGATTAGTTTTCCCAACTAATTTTGATGATGTCATTAATTTAGAATCATCAAAGTACTGATTGTCAGGTTTCTCCACTATAAAGTTACTATATTTCCCCTTGTAATCAACTGCCAAACTATGAAGAAATGAGCTGAGATTATGCAAAACTATCCTGCTTCTCACTAAACTATCACCCACTCGCTTTAGTGTGGAGTGATGATTTTATAACTCCCTCTCTCCTTCTCTATGTCAGTATTATTCCACAAGGGAGAGCTTTGCTTCTGCCCCCATTACACTCTCTTCTTTATACCACAACAAGATGTTCTTGTTCCATTTTGTACTTTTCTCGACTTTATTTTGATACAGTTACACTGACGATCATTATCTGTCAGGGATGGCACTACGCATTTTACAGACATCGTTTAATTTAAGTCAAACAACTCCAGGAAAAGTGGGACAGCAGAGGGCTGGAGAAATCAAGTATTGCATCTGGCACACTCAGCTAGGAAATACTGAAATAGTTTTCAAATAGAGAAATGTTTAAGCCAGAAATGTATGTTTACCGAGAGTCAGTGAATAATTTAGCTCAGTTACAGCACAGGTAGCAAAGCAGAACAGTAGGAGACTGAGTGGGAGAGGAGAAAGGCTGGACAGATTAGCCTGAAAGCCTGACTACAGAGTTGAGTGTGTCATAGTTAATCTTGACTGTCAATTTGATTGGACTGAGAGACGCCTTGATTACACTAAAGCATACCTCTAGGTAAGTCTATGCAGGCATTTCCAAAGTGCACTAGATCATGAGAAATCTAATTATTAATGTCTAATAATTCACTGATGAATTCAAAATCTGAATAAAACTGTGGGAAGGTGGCACAAAGTGGAGCCTGGTTAGATGAAATGTATTGCTGTGGTCATGTCTTTGACAGATGTATCTTGGCTGTGGCCCCTTGTTACTGTTCTCTGCTTCCTGGCTTCCACCATGATGCTAAGCCTCACTACAGGCTGAGAGCAATGGAGTTAGAAATAACAGACTGGAAGTAGAAGCTGAAACAAAACTGTAATCCTTATAAACCCAGTTGTCATAGACAAAAACCAAAACCTAATTAATATGTATAACACCCGTTTCAAGTAAAGTACAAGCAATGGAGTGACCCAAACATGACAATATGACAAAAAGACTTATTAAGGAGTAAATAAGAAGGGTAAACTGGGAAAGATAAAGGAAAGTAACAGGTTGCTTTTCACAATCAGCTATTAAAATAAAGCTGCCTCTTCTGATACACGAACGTAACAAAGGAGCTGAGCACACAGATGCCACATTATTTCTTCAGATGCCAACCAGTTAACTCAAGACACCTTTCCCTATTACAACGATGATACACCAATTCTTTTATGGCTGCTGGCAAAGACTTATGAGCTGATATATAAAAATATCCAGCATGGTGCCCAGTGACAAATAAATAGTAAAACATCTAAAAGTGAGCATAAAAATATTTGTTATGCCGGGCAGTGGTAGTGAATGTCTTTAATCCCAGTACTCAGGAGGCAGAGGTAGGTGGATCTCTGTGAGTTTGAGGCCAGCCTGGTCTACATAGTGAATTTCAGAACAGCTAGGGCTGTTACACAGAGAAACCCTGTCTTGAAAAACAAAAACAAAAACAGAACAAAACAAAAAAGACCAACAAAAATATTTGTCACAATCCTATCAAACCTTTTTCCTTTGTGATTCTGGTAAAAGAAATCTAAGATTTTTCTGGCCTACAGAAAACCTACAATCATACTGACATTCTCATTTTTGTAAGAGAATATTGACAAAAATGTCTTTAAGATATATTTTACCCTGTTGGGCAGGTATTATTCAGTAGGTCAGAGTCTTAAAACTGGATTGTTGAGTCACAGCATATTTACATACTGAATTTGGTAAATACTACCAGTTTTAATTTTTTAAAAAAGCAGAAGCTAGGGTTGATAAGATGGCTCAGTGGCTAGAGCGCATACTGTTCTTGCAGAGGAGCCAAGCTCAGTTTCTAGCTCCCACTTCAGGAGTCAGGATGTTATCAACTACCTAAAACTTCAGCTCCCAAGGGTCTGAACCCCTCATCTGCACCTTCTGGGTACTGCATCCACATGCACAAATCCACAAATACATCCACATAATTAAAAATAAAATCATTTTTTCTTAAAGGTAGAAGCCATTTATATTCAACATCAGTGTGTCCTATAAAAGTTGTAACTCCTGCTATTATCAGTATCTTAATTTCTTTTCCTATTGCTTTGATAAAAATACTTTGGCAAAAGCAACTTTAGGAGGAAATATTCTGGTTCATAGTCCAATGGTACAGTCCACAGTGGGGAAGTCAAGGTGTGGGAACTTGAAATACCTGGTTACAATACATCCCATCAGGAAGGAGAGAAGAAAAACTATAAGCTGCTGCTCAGCTCACTTTCTACATTTATTCAGTTTAGGAGTCTGTCCATGAAATGGTGCCACCCACAGTAGTGTGTCTCCATATCAATATAATCAATATAATTCCCCACAGGCATGTCTGGACGCCCATCTTCCAAGAGATTCTATCAAGCAGACAATTAATACTAACCATCCCAATCTACATCCTTACTCACTGTCAATCTATGAGGCAGTTCCCAGATACAAATAATCTTAAATAAAGGAGGAGAGTGGAAGAAAATTTGAGTTTGTAGCAACTAGATCTGATTTATTTCCAGTGAAGTCAGATAAACCACTGCAGACAGAAAGAAGACAATGATGAAGCTTTAGGTAGAAGAGATCCTGTGAATGTACCTAGAAGAGAAATTATCAAGAGTCTTAGCCAAAGATAAACAATGTGAGCTATAATAACAATCAATCTGGCACCATTGTTGTAACATTGGCCTGAATGCTCTGGGGGAACACACCAGGACCTTCTGGTTGATTTAAGGCCTGCTCCACAGAATGAACTCTTGACTAGTACTATAAACCCAGCCATGAACCCATGGTATGGATACCACAGGTCCAAGGGAGAACCTACTATTACTATTTTGCTAAATAGACATTATACCAAACTGCCTTCTAAGTACTTATCTTTGCACTCTTGATTAGTGCAGCCTTCAGCAGAGGAGGCTGTTTTTATAGTGAACACAATTAAAATATTAAGACTCACAATTAGTTCAAGTGCAGAGAAAGTGACTATGGAGTGCTCAGTTGTTGAAAGGACACGTATTCACATACATACAAACATACCCCCAAGATTAAGGGAACATAATAGAAGAAAGGGCAAAAAGAAGCCATACTGGGGAAGTCTGATGCAAAACCATGTCTTCTGAACATGACAGACCTATGTACTCATGGACTCACTTTAACTGCGGCTACCTGTACAAGATTAGGATTCATCACAGAAGGGTAAGAGCCTATGAGGCCGCACCCTCCCTGAGGGATTACTGAGTTAATGGTGGCTGAGAAAATGAGTGCCACTCTCTTCGGTCATATAAAGCTGCCTAGTAAATAACCTTCCAACCAGGCTCATGCAGAAGCCCCATTTAAATTCATTGCATCACATACATTAAAAGACATAAAATTAGGAAGGAGGCTTATTGGGAAGAAGAAAGGTTTCAGTGAAAGAAGCTGGGGAGAATAAGGAAGGTAATATGGGGAGGTGAGAATAATTAAAATTCATTATATACAAGTATGAAAATTGTCAAATTAAAAAAAACCTTAAAACAAATAAGTAACCATAGTCTACAGGGTAATTCTGAAGAACAGATAACATAAATCAAACTTTTCAAGTGTGTATTAAACAGAGCACAGCCACTGCAAACAAAGCTACTTGCTATAAATAAAAAACATAGTATTTTTTAGGTTAAAATGACACTTGCTCTCAATCAAAATTTTGTCTTTGAAGCATAAACTATTTATTAATTTGGTACATTTCAAAACAAAAAAGGTCAAATTCAGTTGTATCAGTAACAACTTTTTCTCCTAGCACTCTTTTTAAAAATATGGAATGCTTCAAGAATTTGCCTATCATCGTTGTGCAGGGGCCATGCTAATCTTCTCTGTAGCACTCCAATTTTAGTGTATGTGCTGCCAAATCGAGCACTCTCCTGGCACTCTTAGTATTTCTAGCAAGAAGCCCTTGTATTTGAAAGGGAACAGGCATGTTCCTTTTGGTGGAGCACACTTACAGGTTGTCATGACCTTTGTACACACCACTTAATGTTGAACCCAGAAATCTCCCCACTATTCTCTAATTCATTTGCTCTTATTAGCAAGTGGAGAAATATGGCAGTGTTTAAAGTTCTGCTGAGAACTACAGAATTGCCTCACTGCATCTTCCCACTGAGGATGCAGGGGAAGAACCACAGGTGGAGCCAGAGAGCTGCTTCAGGGATGTCCTGTTCACAGCTTCCACAAGCCTACTCGACAGCTGACATGAACTACAACCTCCTGCTTTCAAGGAAAGACTCTATTCTGCTTTCACTCTCTAGTCATACACACCACCCTTCTGTTTCAAGTTTCATGTGCCCCCCCATACGATGTCTCCTTACAGTTCATCACAGTCACCACAGAAAGCGTTCTCAGTCTTGAGAATTAGTTGTATTAACTTAAAAGGAGGAACGTCTGGCAGCCGTTCCTGTCTGTTCTGTGACATTAGTGACTACAATGCACAATGAACCATTGTTACCATCATCAATCATCAACACCTTTGCAATTTCCGAGATGAAACTAAAACTCAAAAGTGAACTCTAATGTCTTAAACATCCAACTCCTATTGAAATGATAACACATGAGGACAGAACTGTCTACAAGACTGATGTAGCATTTACTAAGAATATTCCTTGGCATCATCCTTATAAATACACTTGTAATTTGCTTCTTTAATGTATGATGAGTCCTGATGATTAATCTGACTGATTATTAAAGCCAAAGATCAGCTGGTGTTTTGAAAAAAAAATCACCATTTTCAGACACTACTAAAAGAGAAACTGTTTTGTTCAGATTATTTCCCACATAGAATTCCAACTTCTGTTGAAATAATGAGCTCTAAAAAAGAGAAGAATAGATGAAAATGTTTTTATATTTCTGTATCAACACAGGTAGAGAGAAAATTATAAAGAAGTAAGTTGTCCATGTTGTAAAATTTGGAAAAGCTGCAAGAAATACAAAGGGGGAAACTCCACCATATATGTGTCATACAGTTAAGATAAATGAGCTAAAGAGCCATTAATGTTATAGAGTACATTTTAAACACAAATGTGATTTAATGGGGTTGGAGAGATGACTCAGTCAGTAACTGCCTTGCTATTATGGGAAGACTTGAGTTTAATCCCCAGAACCCACATTAAAAAACCAGATATGGAGGCACATACCTGTAATCCTAGAGCTGGGGAGGCCAAGACAAAAGAATCCCTATGGGGCTTTTTGAATCCCTAGTCTTGCCTAATTGATGAGATAGATCCAGGTTCAGTGAAAGACCCTGTCTCAAAAAATAAGGTGTAGATATATTGTGGACAATACCTAATGTCAACAACCTTTGGCTTCCACATGTGTGTGCAAGTGTATACATGCACATACACACACACACACACTTTCAAGAGATAGGTTTAGAGCAAGGGCTATCAAATAATAAGTCAGAGGGCAAATCTAGTCCACTATCAATCTGTAAGTAAAATTTTTATTGGAACTGTACTATGCCTATTTGTTTACTACAATCTATGGTCAAAGAGACTGAAAAGCCTGCAAAGTTTAAAATAGTTACCATCTGGCCCTTTACTGGTCAGAAAAAGTACTGCCAACTGATTTAGAGAATGGCAGATAGAATATAAACAAATGAGAGATAATTATAATTAAAGCTTATTGTGGGAAGCAATCATACACACTCAATTCTGTTAGAAATGCTAGTCTATTCCATAACTAAATACAAATGTCACAGATAGCATCTGGTAAGATACTATTATTATAATGATCTTATTTGGAGAAGCCTGTGCCAACCAAGCAAATTTTTATCCCCTTGGAGTAAGCCATGTCAAACACTCTGCAGTGAGCCATGATTTGATGTTAGCCTAGATTTGAATCTCTAAAACATCCTGTAAAACAGCAGGGATGGCTATAAATCTCCTTGAGTTAAATGTTCAGGAAAAGAGATACAGAAAAGTCACAGACACCAACATGTCCTAGGGCAGGCTGAGAAGCAACAAGGCAGTAAGATCTCAAGGTATAAAATTACTGTAAAAAAGTAGAGTCCTTCAGCTTTAAGATACAGCAGGTGGTGTTTATGATAGTAATGATGGCAAGTTCAATATTAATCCAAGACACACAAGTAGAAAGAAAATGTTTAACCATTCTTGAAGATCTTAGACACAGATTCCTACAAGCATGGACAGTCCATCTTCTTGAACAGGACTAACCAGTGTCACCAAAATGACTGTGTGCTCAAAGTTAATTTTTTAATTTAAAGAAATGCCAGTAAAACCCACTAACAAGTTTTTCTTTGCCAAAAACAAAACAATTTTACTATACAGCTCATTTTGAAAATGACAGGAAATAGCCTTCCATAAAGTTCTGAATATCAGCAATAAAAAGCAAGAGTTGTTGGAGAACTGGCGTTACTGAATACTAGAATACACTGTATTGCTAAAGGTATTCCAGTATGGTGCTCTGGCATTATTCAATAATCCAAACAGAGGAGAAGGTTAAGAAACATATCCACACACACATGAGACAGTCACGGATGAAAAAGGCTACACCACAAGTCAGGGTAAAGAATGAGCTTTTCTCTTAGTAATGTGGAAAAACTGAGTGGCCATCTAAAAAGCTAGATCCTTATTTCTTGTCCTACTCAAACAAAAACTCTACTTGGATCAAAGTTCTCCACACAAAAACAAGAACCATGTAAATACTAAAGGAAAAAGAAACCAGTAAATTCCTTTATATACTTAAGAGAACAGAAAGTCTTTCAATTATGACTCAAAATTGGGGGCCATAAGGATAATTTTAAAAATAAATTCTACTATATATAAAATTTGTTTGATAAAAGTATTGTAAACAAAGTTAAAAAATGAAAAATGTGGAAATACTTATCACAAATGATAGTATTTCTAAGAGATCCTAGAAACTGAGAAAAAAATGAGCAAAGAGTACAAATAAGCAATTCTCAGAACTATATAAACTGAGAACATATTATGTGGCTCTTCAAGAATATAAAAGATGCCAGCCTCAGGAGAGAAAAATTTTAAAACATTTATCCTACAATAACACACTCCTTCTCATTTAAAAGATGTACAAAAATCCAGAAATTTGGTGATGCACTCTGTAAAGAAATACGCACAAGCATGCAATGGAAGAAAATTTGACACAATCACAGATGGTTAAAATACAGATTCTGCTCAAATGATTTTTCTATGAAACTTGAAAACAATATTTGTATAAGTTAAATCCTGAAAGAACAACATAAGACAAAACCACACACAACAACTTAAGAATCCAGTCATAAGGAACTACACAAGAACACAATGGAATGGAATGGAGTACTATGCAAAAATTTAAAAGACCAAGGAAAATCTTTATGAAGTGATACAAAGCTGACATAACTTTTTTGTTATCTTAATGATGTTTTAGTATGCTAATCATATAGTTTCAAAATACCACACAGAACAATTTACTTTTAAGGGGAAAAATATCAGATTACAATGAAGCACTCATATAGTTATCTACTAATCCAATTCCAGCACTCTGAATTAGTAACAACCAGTTAACAGATTTCTCCTAATGCTTTACAATATAAACATTCCTACTATACAGTACAGCCCCGAATGTCTAACCTCAGTATATCTAGCCTTTCTATCTACTTCCCAAATACTGAAATTCAGTGGAAGTAAAAATGATCTAAAAGACATAGGCAAGGAAGTTTTCCTAGACTGGACAAGCCCTTTGTAATTTGTCATGTCTGAACACAGATTTGTTTGGCAGATGACCACACACTCTTTGCAGTTCCCCATCAGCAATATATAAATCTAGGTTGATCATGTGTTGGCAGAAGACTACCTGAGTTCCTAGATGAGCTGTACATTCATTCCACTCTCAGCAATATTCATACGCTGCTCTCAGGCTGCCAGTACGAAGAAGGTGATTTGTACTAAAGGATGGGAAGCCACATTGGAGAGAAACAAGGTGGCCCAGCAAACAATGGCACCAATTGTCAGATACGAAACTCTACCATGGATCTTCTGAACAGGCTAGCTCTTCTACTACATACCATGTAAGTGAGAACAGCCTAAAACAGTAGAGAAATGCCCTTCCCAGCTTCCCAAAATCTTAGGAAAATATGTCATTGTTTAGCTACTCCTTTCTAGGTGGTTTGTTGGACAGCTATAGATAAATTAAACAACTGAATATTGAATAAAATGAAAACATAATAGTTAGGAAATGTATTATTCACTGTTCTATTTCTGTGAGGAAACATCATACCAAGGCAACTTTTACAAAAGAAGAATTTAATTGAGGGCTTGCTTACAGTTTTATAGGTTTAGTCCATCATTATCAAGGCAGGGAGTATGGAAAGTATACAGGCAGGCACTGGAGCAGTAACTGAGAGGGCTACATCCTGACCCAGAGAGAGAGAGAGAGACAGAGAGAGAGACACAGACGCAGAGACAGATAGAGAAACAGAGAGACAGATAGAGAATGGCCTAACTATTGGCTTCTATAGTTATCTCCTGTGTCAGCCCAAACCTACATACTCTTGAAAACTAAAGTACAAGTCAGAGCCCACTTGGCCATCAAATTCCTTGCATTTTCTTGGATGCACATTGAATAATAATGGAGTATGGAATAGAGGTAATCAAATTTATTTACGCTAGGGGTCTCACTTCCAAAGCAAGATGCTAACAGAAATGCCACCACAAAGAGAAGAATGAGAGACAAAACAATTTCTTCTAAGTCCATACTATGTTGCCTCAAGGCCTAAAGAAAAATGTTCTCACAGAAAGTATGACAATGGACACTTACCTAAGATGAGGTGAAGTTTAGTCTCTGTCTGAAAAGCATAGTGCAATGTCACCAAAAATGGTGACTGTCTAATGTGCTCCAGAACCTGCCGTTCTGTCCGTGTATGCTCTGTAGTTTTAGCCTTTTGAACTATTGTTGCCTTTTTCAAAACTTTCATGGCATACAGCTTGCCAGCATCATGACCGCTTATTTTACGAACTAGAAATACTTTCCCATAAGCTGAAAAAGAAAAGAAAAAAATTTTCAATAAGCTGGAAAAAAGAATTAAAATTCTACATTGGCGGAGTGGTAATTTATGGAAATAAAATTAATGTACCCAGCCAACACACAAACACTCTTTCAAGAGAAAAGCATGCTCAGTTCTATTTCAAATAGCACTTTGATAATTTCTTCAGCCTTTTACCAAACATATTTCTAGGTCTAACTCCCAGTATTTACATATTTAGCCACTGCTGATGAAGTTCTGCTTTGACTCTAAATGTTATTCTCTTCTCAATATTTTTAGGTCTGAGAAACTGTTACTATGGTCAGCTAACCACAGTCTAATTCAGGAACAAGTAGGACATTTTCGACATCAGATAAAACCTTGAAGTATATATTTGCTACTGGATTTCACTCTTCATTTTCTTTCTTCCTTCCTTATTTATTTATTTATTTATTTATTTATTTATTTATTTATTTATTTATTTATTTATTTATTTATTTATTTTAAGACAGGGTCTCAGTAAGTGCCCCAGCCTGGTCTTGACCTTATGTCCTTCTATCTCAGTTTCCTAACGTCGGAGATTCCAGGTGACTATCATTATTTCCAGTCTCCAAGAGTTGTTTTTCTTTTCCTTTTCCATCTTCATGTGTATGCTTGTTTGCATGTGTGTAAACACGATTGTTCACATGCATATGGAGGTCAGAAATTGATATCAGGAATCATCTTTGATTGCTCTTCCACCTTAATCATTTAGGTAGTCTCTCAAAATTCAGAATTCACCAATACTGCTAGTTTTGCTAGCCAGTTTGCTCTTGGAATCCTCCGTCTACCTTCCAATCTTGCTGGAATTACAGGCAGGTCACAAAGCCAACCAGGCATTTATGTGGGTTCTGGAGCTCCAAATTCTGGCCCTCACACTTGCATGGGAAGCACTTTAACCACACTGAGCCACCTCTCCAGTGCTCTAAAGCAGTTCTTAGTAAGACTCTAATACACACAAATAAATGAAGTACTTCAAGCATTCCACTACATTTATTCTTTTAGAACCAAAGCAACATACACAGACATTGTATAAAACAAAAGAGATCTTTACAATTAGCAAACATTAAAATTAATAAGAATATAGACAGAAACCCCTTAAATCTCTAGACAAAAATAATTTACAGCTCCCTGGGTCATTCTCATCATGTTTCATAAGTGAAGTTTGTAGGAGGCACAATCCTGTATGTGGTGCTGCTCCTCCAAGTTGAAGAATTAGAGCTTTGTGGGAAGAACAGCTTCCCTGAATTTATTTCCCAAAGGAGGATCGGGAGGTGGAAGGAAGAGGGGGCAGGAAAAGAGAAGGAGGAGAAGAGGATGAGGGAGAAAGAAGAAAAGGAGGAAAAGGGGGAGAGGGAGGGCTTTGAAATTCAAATGAGTCTTGGAATGGTTATGCTCAATTCTATTTCAGGAATTAAATTTTTACTCGGATCACTATGAGTTGGGCTCATTTTTGACCCAGGTCACAGCTACTATTACCTTGCTCATAGCTCCCTGTATTTAACCCATAATTTGATTATCAATCATCTACTAAAGTAAGAGAGCTTTATGAGAAGAGCTCTCCACTCTGTGATACAGTTCTGTCCTTGAAGAACTAGATCAGTACTGACATTTGATATGCCACAGACCAATGCTAGATTAGACTAATCCTGAGGGAACTATTCCAACACTTGAGATGAAACAGCCCATGCCAGGCTCTCAGCTAGACACACCCTCTACATACGGATTCACTTTTCACTTAATCCTCACCAGGGAAGTGGGTACTTTCAGTAGTTCTATTTCAGAGATAAGGAAATGAGTTCAGAAAAACTAAGGAACTGACCAGAAGATTTGATCTAGAGAAAAGATAAATAAATGAACAAGTGTGCGCTTCAAGCGAGCCCTGTACCCATCTACTGCCTGACTGGCAAAGGAGTCCTCCATCCCCAGGATTCTGGATCATGGATCCCAGAAAAAAAAGGGACTCTACTGTATGGCTTCTTCCTTGCGCCCTCACTCCCTTTCTCTGTCTTAGAAGTTCCCAGGATAATTATGATGACATTTCCAAGAAAGGAAAAAAGAAAAGCAGTAGGAGCACAGTCCTGATTCAAATGCAAGTAGTGACTCCCAGGATCACTCCACCTGTAAATGAAGAAAAAAACAAATTCCCCCTGAATGCTAGAAACCTGATTTTCTAGATTATAATAAACCAATGGTATAAAATGTTTAACATACTCTGGAAGACAGAAAAGCTTCAAAAAAGTCTGTGTTATATTTAAGTATGTGTGATAATTACAGGTTGAGCTCTCAGAAAGGCTAAAGTGAATCAAGAAAGAAAATTACAACTTTCAGGAGCTAACAAATCAACCTAAAGAATGAAACTGGAACAGCATATTTTGTACAGCAGCAATGAAACCAAGAAAGAAACCATTCTAATGATATGTACTTTATCTTCCAACAGAGGAAGCCACTATACAAACTGGGGAGGAAGTAAAGTCCTATTCAGGCAGTCTTGGTGTTTCCATGCTCCTTACATACATACACAGTACCTATCCCCTACTTACATTCTTCCAGATGCCAATCTCTAGAGTGCTATGGTTCAAGAAGTTATGAAATCTATCTAGTATCTGAAATGTAAGAATCATTTCTACATCACCACAACAATGGAAAGAGCTTCTTCCTAGCACACCATAATCGTCTGTGACAAAAGAGTATGGATCCTGTGACAGGTACATTGTATAAGCACCTAAAATGAAGTACTTGCCAGGTACTTTAGACAAATTAACTTTTTCAGTTCTTAAAACATCTCCATAAGAGGGGCTGGATGGTTATCTCAAATGACAGAAGAGCAAACTCAATACAGAAAAATTGCTCACTCAGTTATGATCATATTTGCCCATTTGGCCCAGCTTCTAGGTGCACATTTTAGCTTTGCTTCTGCTGATTCCCTTAAAATGAGTGATCATATCAGAAAATAAATAAGAAATCAGCTGTTAAAAAGAAACCACAATGCAGGTAAGGCAATCTAACAGTGCAATGAATGCAGTGTTATTACTTCTGAGAAAAAAATTTGCAAGGCAGCCTACTATTTCATTGATGATCAGCTCTAAACAGTAGAAAATGTTCTTCATATTGAGTAGAAACTGCTTTGTTCTAAATATTATTTGCTGAACCTTCTATACCATTCGGATATATAAATGAGGATGTAAGCTTTTGTCCCGCCCGGCCACAGCCATTCAGTCCCAAAGAAACAGACAGAGGCAGTGTATAAATTATAAACTGTTAGACCTATTAGCTCAATAGCTCAATCTTACAACTTAAATTAACCCATAATTCTTGTCTATGTTTAGTACATAGCTTGGTACCTTTGCTTCCTCTGAGTCTGGCTGGTCACTGACTCTCTGCCTTTCCTCTTCCCAGAATTCTTTTAGTCTGGTTACCCCGCCTATACTTCCTGCCTGGCTACTGGCCAATCAGTGTTTTATTAAATCAACAGTGTACAAGAGCATTATACTGCAGCATTTCCCCCTTTTTCTTTTCAAAACAAGGCTCTCTGAATCTAATGAAAAATTTTTAACTTTTTTTTCTGAGCATTATCCATAACAACTTGTAACCAACACTCTAAACAAAGACAAACATCCATAATCCAGTTTTTGGGTATGTGGGCATAGTTTTCTAGGCTACGTCCTGCTGACTAGGGGCACTGATAATCTTATGGGGACCCAAAGAAAATTTAGTATTATGGCCAAGTCCTGACTGGAGTATTCTGTGAGGCTGGGTCATCTCAGCCAGCAGTCTTGAGGCTGCTCTGGATGTAGAGCTCAGCAGAAACTACAACAGAGGTGCTCTGAAACACTGAATCACTGGGCCACCCATTCCCATTAGAGATTTTTCAGGGGGTCTTCCTTAATCAAATCTTATTTCTCTTAACCTAGAATAAATCCACAGCCTCTCATTTGCTGTGGAATCAAAAGCAAAACCTATTCTCCAAAGTAACATATCTTTTGACTTAAATTTTGAAGTCAAGGCATTTTCAAACTATATAGGTTGGACTAATTCAGCAGCATTTATAATCAAATGTCTTTTAGCTGCTGTTACTCCTTTCTCAGCAGTCAAACAATTCAAAGACAACACATTAACATATAGTATCCAGAATCTCTGTGTATTTTCCATCTTTATGTGGCTTTTATTTCTTATTCTACTTCTTTTTTAAAGACTTTCTCTATCCTTCTTCTTTTCTCTCCCAAGCCTATGCATATTTTTAAACACACTATAAACTGTTTAGAGGTTTTTCTTTTTCTTTTTTTAGTCTGAATCTATCTTTACTGTATATCTCTTTTTTTGACCACATGAGTCTTTATCTGCTAAGCAGCATGGCTAGGACTAAAGTGGCTGCTTTGGCCGCTGGCTCTGCACATTCCTTGGCTTCCTGAGAGTCTAGCTTCATGGCAGAAGTATTGGTGGGAGACACATTTATTGCACAACTCTGTGGAGTTTCTAGGTCCATGCCACCACAAAGAAGCATGCTACTGGCTGCTCATAAACACCATTTAAGTGTTTGGTGGCAGGTCCTCTTAAAATTGCCACCATGTGGTTTTTGATGCTAATGCTGTATCAGGAAGCCTTTCTTAAAGGAGCTGCACCTCTGCTTCCCACCAGCAAACAGCTGTATTAAAGACAGTTACCAAGCAGTTGCACTTGATTTTATTCCTGTCTGTCTAGAATCCTTTTTATTTTTAAAGCTTCCTCAGGCATTATATGTAAGTTCTTGCCAAATGTGTAGGTGCCATTTGTAAAGGGAAGTTTTTGTCCCACCTGGTCCCACAACCATTCAGTCCCAAAGAAACACACAAAGGTTTATGTTAATTATAAACTGCTTTGGCCTATTGCTCAGGCTTATTATTAACTAGCTCTTACAACTTAAATTAACCCATAATTCTTATCTATGTTTAGCCACGTGGTTTGGTACTTTTTATCAGTAAGGCATTCTCACCTTGCTTCCTCTTTGGCTGGTGACTGACTCCCTGCCTTTCCTCTTCCCAGAATACTCTTAGTCTGGTTGCCCTGCCTATACTTCCTGCCTTGCTACTGGCCAATCAGCATTTTATTAAACTAATATGAGTGACAAATCTGTAGAGTGTACAAGAGTATTATTCCAAAGCATATAAAAAAGAATGTTATTCTTTTTTAAGATAGCTTTTCAAAATATTTAAAAGCAAAGCATTTAATCTCCTTACTCTTTAAGCCAATCTTAAAGTAATACGATCTTGAAACCTTACCATTAGGAGTGTTCACTGATGTGTTCTGTTCTTTTTAAATACTGTTTCATTCATCCCTTTCCTGTATCTTTTTTTCAGAGCTGTCTTTTATGAAGACAAGCACAAAATAGCAAAGGATGACAATGTATACTGGTCAAATAACATGAAATCATCATCATTGCCCACATATATTTGCTACTCTCCTGCTGCTGTGAAAAAAAGCCCAATAAAAGCAACTCCAGAAGGAGTTCACTGTGGCTCACAGATTGAGTGCACAGTTCCTCATGATGGTGAAGGCATGACGAGAGCATGAGGTAGCTGGGACTGAAGCTTATAGAATGGCACCGTCACATCTTATAACCCACATTTTAGTTTGATCAAAAACAACAAAGTATATTACTGACTTTCTATTATTGTGATAAAATATCATGATCAAAACAAATTATAAAAGAGTTTATTTGGCTTACAGTTCTAGAGGGCTAAGAGTCTGCCATGGTGGGAAAATACGACAGCAGCAAACAGAAGATATGAGTTCTGCAGTTTAAGCAAAAGCTGAGGGTTCACTTCTTGAACTGTAAACAAGAAGCAGAGTGAACTAGAAATGGTTCAGTTCTTAAACTCTCAAAGCCTTCCACCAGTGACACACTTCCTCCAGCAAAGCATACCTATTAAACCTAGTCAAATAGTGTCACCAACTAGGAACCACATATTTAAATGCCTGAGACTATGGGAAAATTTTATCACTCAAATCACACACCAAGAAAGAAAACACATTCAAAATGTATTTGCAGTATTGGGAAATTTTTGATTCAACTACCATTTAATTTGTAAAATCTGAATATATTAAAATGTTCAAGTAGGGTCTGGTGAATTGTCTCAGCAGATAAGAGCATTTGCTGCACAAGCATGAGGGACTGAGTTCAAATCCCCAGTACCTATGAAAAAAGCTGGTATGGCCAGGTACTGTGAGGAGAAGAAGAAAAAGAAGAACCACCAGAGATTGCTGTCTTCTGTAATGCAGGTTAACTGAAAGGCCTTATCTCCAAGGAATAAAGTAGAGAGGGATAGAGCAAGATACTCAACATTCTCCTGTGGTTTCTGCAAGCACACAAGGGAAAGATACATGCACCAAGACACACAGGTGCACATACCACACATACTCATACATACATACATAAATGTAAAATAGACGAATAAATGTTCAATTAGTCTTTAATTTTAAATTTCAATTAAATTTGTTTAAAAATATTCTTATAATTCACCTATAGCTGTGTCTATCAATTCTCAAAGCATTATAGTTTAAATATAAAATGCCCTACACATGTTCATGTGGGCAACTGATGGCTCTACTTGTGGTGGAAACTTTAGGAGGCAGGGACTAGCTGAAGAGGTCTGGAGGTTATTTTGGGCCCCTGTTCATTCCTCATTCCTTGCTTCATGTCTGCTATAAGGTGAATGGCCTCTGTCATCTGCTCCCTCAACAATGATGTATTACTGCCCCCACAGTCCCCCGAAAAAGCAATGAAGCCAATGATTAGGGAATCAACAAAACCAAAAAACCTCTGAAACTGTAAGTCAAATAAACAACTGCTTCCTTTATATTGTTCTTGGAGATATTTTAATCGTTAAATAATAATGAAATAATCAAATGTAATTAAATACATATAAACATATTTTTGTTCACAAGCATTATTTTGAGTGAAGCACTCACAGGTCATAACGGTTAAGGGTCACTATTCAGAAAGCCTCTGGCTTATGTCCTTTCTTATGCTGCTGAACCTGAGCATGCTATTCTCATTGGGATTCCAATGATACAACCACCCTGAGACCCCTATTCCACACTCAAAATTTTTCTAATGCTCTTTAAAACTATACATTATACAAACCTCTTATTATTTAAGTTCATAACAAATTACTGTGTTTTTTTTTTAAACAACAGAAATTCCAAGTGACTTACACTAAGAATTCCCAAGCCTGGCATTCTTTCTCTAAGTGGGCCTGCATAATCCACACTTGTGCTTATGCTTCCTAAATGCTTCACTCATATGTTTCCCACCTGTCCTGATACCTGCTGCCCTACAGATTTATAGTTTTTGTATAAGCTGTTCTGTAGTACACTATCATTCAATATTACATAAACCACAGAAACTGAATATGAGAAAAATGAGGCTGATCTGAACAGATTAAAGAAATACATTAAAAAAGAAACTTCTAAAATATTTGGTGTGCAAAAGGCCAAGAAAAAACTAAATTCAAGATGCCTCATACTTCAAATATGTCTAGTTCTCACTCCATAGAATCTAAAACTGTAACTTTTAGATGAAGCATTGCAAGTGTGACTTTTAGCAGTTCTCAAAATCATGCCTAGAGCTAAACTTTGGCAACAAATGTTTATGGGTACATTTAAGTGAAAAAACAGTGTTCCAACAAATCTATAAAAACTATCTTTCTTTTATGATTCCTGCTTTCTTTGACTAACCAAAAGTCTCAGTTGCATCAGACAAGAGATTGTCTACTCACTAAAGGATCACACTATTGCTGAAATGTAATCCCTTCCTTCTCCTTGGTTATTAGAATCTTCTAAACAGGGTCAGGCACATCAATTTTTCAAGTTATACTTCCTGGCTTACTTTCATCCATAACCTGATAAACACATCTTTTGTGCTGTCATCTAACATAAAAAAAAACCCTTTGTGTTCAAAACACTCCATTCCTCATTGTCCTTAAAATTCAGAGCATCTGATGTGAGATGCTGTGAATGTTTTATTACCATTAGTTAATTTAAAAAAACAAAAAACAAAAAAAAGTTTATTTGGTCCATATCCAGGCAGAATAGAGCTAGGTGGAAAATTCCAAGCAAAGATACAGGGAAAAAGAAGGCGGAGTCTGAGAGATGACAGCAGCCACTGGAGAAGCAAGATGTGGCTAACAAGCCATGAGCCTCATGGTAAAATATGGAATAATATAAATGGGTTAATTTAAGTTATAAAAGCTAGTTAATAATAAGCCTGAGCTAATTAGCCAAAGAGTCTGTAATTAATTTTAAGCCTCAGAGTGGTTATTCAGGAACTGCTGGGCAAGAGAGAAACTTCGTTACAAATGACGCCAACTTGAGGCATGAACATCCACATAAAGTGTAAAATGCTTCAAAAAAAAAAAAAGGATTCTAGACAGACAAAAACAGAGTCAGAAATGGTGTCTTGATAACCACATTTGTTCAGATAGTCTCTGTTTGCTGGCACTGAACAGAGGTCCTGCTACAGAGCACTTGGGGTTTGTGGGCATCATGTTACAAACTGCTTGATGGCGGCATGGACCCGCTGCATCCCTAGAGCTGGGGCGGTGAACATGGCTCCCAGAGCTGGCAGTGAATGTACCTCTATCATGCTGGAAAGCTGAATGGAGTGGAGTCAACAGCCAAAGTCTTGGCTTTGGTCCTAGCCATGCCCACTTAGTATTTAAAAAACAAACAAACAAAAAACAACAAAAACAAAAAAATTCTCCTGGCCAAAAAAATGATTACAGATACACAGTAAAGACAGATTCAGACAAAAAGGCCTCTAAATGGCTCACAATGTATTTGATAAATATGCATAGGCTTGAGAGAGAGAGGATAAAGGATAGAAAGTTGTAGATTAAATGAGCAATTTAAAGATAATAAACTGAGGTTCTTAAAAAGGAAAAAGATTAATAAAAAATTATAATTAGCCACATAAAAATGGAAAATACACAGAGAGTCTCGATTATATATACTATTGTGTTTCCTTTGAATTATTTGACTGTTAATGAGCTAACTACAGAGAGACATTTGATTGTGGGAATTGCTAAGTTAAACCAACATGGAAGTATCTTGACTTCAAAATTTGGGTTTAAGAATATATTGCCTTGGAAAAGAGGTTCTGCTTTTGTTTCCACAGGAGATGGGAAGTTGTGGATTCCTTCCAAGTTAATATGGTTTGATCAAGCAAGACCCCCTGAGAGGCCTCTGATAGCAGTGATGGCTCAGGTGATCCAACATCCAGAACAGCTTCCAGGCTACTGGATGAGATGGACCAACCACACAAAATCCCCCAGTTAGGACTTGATCATAATTCTAAGTTTTCTCAGGATCCCCATAAGATTACCAGCACCCCCATTCAGCAGAAAGTAGTATAGAAAACTATGCCCAAATTCCCAAAATATTATTTATAAATCTTTATTTTCATTTAAGAGGGGTTGGTTATAAATGCTTAATTGTCATAGTCAATATCTTTCTAAAGAAGAAAGAGGGATATGTTATAGAAATGATGAGGGAAAAGCTAAATATTATGATAAAAAGGAGTAGTTTATTAAATCTACTTTCATACAAAAATTGTTAATCTCAAAATACTTTATATTGGTATGAATTTTGGTTTATTGATACAAATTTAAGGTCAACTTTATTATACTATATGTATATTTCTACTCTTGTTTAAGGTATTATACTTATGAAGCTTATTAAAAAATACAGTTAAAAAATACAAAGTAATAGTCATCTATAATAGTCAAACTTATAGTCATGTTAGGTTTTCCAAAAATGCAGAGATATAGTTCAGATGGATAGGTAATCTTCAAACACTTCAAAGACCTACTGAATATGGCATTTAAAATGTTTTAAGAACTTAGACTTCTCAAGAGTAAGATACATCTGCTCCTGGCAGCACCAATTACTTCAAGAGGATGATGGGCATCGAAGAAGCACCTTATGGAGTTTGCGTTCAATGTGGCAAGGCTAGCCATTTGGGCAAGAAACTGCTCTTGCCTGGACTGCTTGTTTGTATGCTATATAAACTCGACATTCAGGACCCACAGGAAAATGACCTCTAAACTTTGTCAAAACAAGGTAGAATGATCATTCAGCATTCCTGCTTCACAAAAGAAACTTCCAGACATTCTTCAGGACACAGAGGAAAGTGATAACAAAGTGCCAATATAGGCGAGACAGTCTTTCAAATTTCCTGCTTCATTAAAAAGGTCTGACAGATACTATGGGCCTGTAGGCTGAAGATGGATACCCAAACATTATAGAAGAACTTTGAGTAACTATCTAGGCAGCCAGATATCTCTGTCATTTCTAGAGTTTTGGAAGATGCTTATAATACACTTCCTGGTTACTTAGGTAATATTATATCCTTCTGGGATCTCTGATAGAGTTAAAGACTAGACAGTTATAATTATAGCTTTCTTTAGCTATAATAAAAGACAAATTAGACATGAAACTTTAGACTCACAAAGATAAGATAGACAATAGAGTATTTTCTTTAATTTTGCCAAAGATAAACAGATAAATATTATAACTATAATTCTTGCTTGATACCTGTTTTGTTTTATGTAATTTTACAATGTTAAAGTTAAAACCTTCCTTTTTTAACTAGACAAAAAAAGGGAAGATGATGTGGCATGCCCTTTTGTATACTGTGAATATGTTTTATTAGCATTGGTTAATAAAGAAGCTGATTTGGCCAATAGTCAGGCAGAATAGAGCCAGATGGGGAATCCAAGCAAAGATACACGGAAAAAGAAGGTGGAGTCAGGGAGATGCCAGCAGCAGCAGAAGAAGAAAGATTTGAGGTAACAAACCATTGAGTCTCGTGGTTTATAACAGAAATGACTTCATTGAAGTTGTAAGAGCCAGTTAATAATAAGCTTGAGCTAATAGGCAAAACAGTTTGTAATTAATAGTAAGTCTCAGAGTAGTTATACAGGAACTGGCAGGCAGAAGAGAAACCTCCAGTTACAAGCATCTTTAACAGAACCTCAGAAGTTGTAAACTTCTTATCCTCTTGCTTGCCACCTTCCTTCTTTGATGCTTGTCTTATTTCTGCAGACCTTGGTTCAGTCATCTTTTTCTGAATTCTCAGAAGAGCATACCTCTTTTTATTTTACACTCTCATAACCCAATGCATTCCTTTCATGAAAGTGATCATAAATGTATCTTTACATTTAATTCTATGATTACTTCATTGACTTTCCACTACTCAATGAATAAACAAAATCCAAGATGAGGTATAACTTTACTTACTAATTTTTCATTAGCAAATGGCTCTAGAACTTACATATCATAGAAGTTCAATGCTAAAATCCCCATCGAAATTCCAACACAATTTTTTTACAGATCTTGAAAGACCAATACTCAACTTCATGTGAATAAACAAAAAGCCCAGAATAGCTTAAAAAAATCCTATACAATAAAAGAATTTCTTGAGGTATCACCATCATTGATTTCAAGCTGTACTACAGAGCTGTAGTAATAAAAACTCTGTGGCATTGGCATAAAAACAGACATGCTAATTAATGGAATCAACTGGAAGACCCAGATATAAATCCAAACACTTATGGACCCTTGATTTTTTATTAAAAAAAAGCCAGAAATATGGCAAAAAAGAAGCATCTTCAACAAATGGCAATGAGCTAACTGGATATTGGCTCACAGGAAAATGCAAATAGATACATATCTATCACCTTGAACTCAAGTCCAAGTGCATCAAAGACCTCAACATAAAACCAGATGTACTGAACCTGATAGAAAGTGGGGAATAGCCTTCAATATAATGGCACAGGAGACAGCTTCCTGAACAGAACGCAAGAGCACAGGCACTAAGATCAACAATTAATAAATAGGACTTTATGAAACTGAAAAACTTCTGTAAGACAAAGGACACTGTCAATAAGATAAAACCCACATCTGACAGAGGGCTAATATCTAATATATATATATATATGTGTGTGTATATATATATTATACATATATATACACACACACACATATATATATATATTAAACCTCATGAAACTCAACAGCAACAAATTTAATCCCACTAAAAATCAGGGTACAGATCTAAACACAGAATTCTCAATAGGAATCACAAATGGCCAAGAAACACTTAAAAGAAATGTTCAACATCCTTAGCCATCAAGTAAATGCAAATCAAAACGACTATGAGATTCCATCTTACACCTGTCAGAATGGCTAAGATCAAAAACACAAGTGACAGTTCATGCTGGTGAGAAATATGGAGCAAGGGGAACACTCTTCCACTGTTGGTGCAAGTGCAAATTTATACAGCCAGTTTGGAAATCAATATTGCAATTTCTCAGAAAATAGGAACTTCGTAGACCTTAAGACCCAGCTATCTCTCTCCTAGACATATATCTAAAAGGTTTGCCATCCTACTACAAAGACACTTGCTCAACTATGTTCATAGCAGCTGTATTCACAATAGTCAGAAACTGGAAACAACCTAGAAATGGAGAAAGAAAATATGACATATTTACATAATGGAATATTATTACTCAGCTGTTAAAAACAATGACATCATGAAATTTGAAGGTAAATGTTTGGAACTTGAAAAAAAAATCTTTTATAGTGAGGTAACCCAGACTCAGAAAGATAAACATGGTATGTACTCACTTATAAGTGGATATTAGCTGTAAAGAAAAAGATAGTCATGCTACAGTCTACAGAACCAGAGAGGCTAAATAACAAGGAGGACTTAAGGGGGGGTTGCAAGGATCTCCCTGGGAGGGGAAAATAAAATATATTTTGCTGGTGGACTGAGGCCGGGTTGACTGCAAGTGGGGGGCATTTTGGGGGCGAGGTGGAAATCCAATGCGATAGAAACTCCATGGAATCTATGGTAGTAACCCTAGCAAAGAGTTCTAGTAATGGAAACATCGAACCTGAACTGGCCATCTTCTATAGCCAGCCTCAAGTGGAGGGATTAAGACACCAATGCAGCCAACCTTGGACCTAGTTTGTCCTGCCTGCAGTATTCTGGGACCAGAGCCTAGCAGAATCCTCATCAAAGAAACCAGAGTTTCATCCAGTAACCAATGGGAGCAGATGCAGAGCCCCACAGCCAAACATTAGGCAGAGCTCAGGGAGTCCTGTGGAGGAGGGGAAGGAAGGATCCGAGGGCCCAGACAGGTCAGAGATACCAAGAGAACATGGCCCACAAAATCAACTGACAGGGACTCATGGGGGGAACGCAGAGATAAGGAAGCCTGTAGGGGTCTGATCAGGTCCTCTGCACATATATAATGGCTGAGTAGCTTGGTGCTCTTGTGAGATTTTTAACAGTGGGAGTGGGGGCAGCCACTGACTCTTTTGCCTGTTTGTGGGACCCTTTTTCTCCTACTGGGTTGGTTGCCTCATCCAGCTTCGATGTGATGGTATATGCCTGGTCTTATTGTAACAAAAATATTATGCAGTGTTTGGTTGATATCTCAGGGAGGCCTATTCTTTTCTGAGGGGATATGGGGAAGACGGGGAATGGGTGGAGAGACTGGGGTAGAGCAGAGGGAAGGGATACTGCAGTTAAGATGTAATATATGAGAGGAGAAAAAAATCCAAAGCCAAGTATGTGAAAAGAAAAAATAAAAAAGTAAACAAACAGACAGGAAAACAGCAGAGAAAGGTGTCTAGAGTGTTACTGAAATGTCTGTTGACTTTGACTTAGTTGAAAATAAATCTTAATAGAAAATTTTGTGATTTAGAACTAGCACAGAGTAATAGCTGGACCTTTCAGGAAGGACAATGGACTGTCATAAAGCAATCCCTTATAATTCTGGTGTTAAATCTGAGTTCCTGCTACATTCTATAGTAAAAGTGACCTCAGGAAACCTAGTTACTAGCATTTTAGAACAGAAAAATCTTAACATAGTGACATCTATATATAGCTTCGACTTATACTCTGCCACAACTATATGAGAACTAATCACAAGGCCTGGCCACATATCCTTCTCACGAGCTATTCACCTGGAAAAAAGATGCTTTTCCACATCCAATATGGTCTGGCACAAGCTCCCAGCTCTAAAATCAACCTATCTGCCCACGTCCATGTGCTTCCCTGCCATCCTGGTCACTCTTCTACCACCATGCTAGAACACCCTGACAGTAGCAGCTTACAAGAGAGGTTTACTCTGGCTAACAGCTCATGGCAGAGTCCATCACAACAGGAAAGTGAAGGCAGCAGGTCTTAAAGCAGCTGGTCACATTGCAGTCATACTTAAGAAACTAAGTGCAAGGAGGGAATGGATGATGTCAATTTCCTTCCTCCATTTATATTATTCAGGATCCTAGACAGGCAATGGCACCACCACTCATTGTGTGCGGGTCTCCCTACATCAATTAATGCAGTCAAGACATTTCCCTATAGGCATGCCCAGAGGTCATCTCTCAGCTGAATCTAGATTATCAAGTAGAAAATTGAATCTAGATTATCAAGTAGATTAGTGATGATCACCACACCTGCTGAACCTCAATCCCTTGAGACAGTAGCAGAACTGGGGCCAAAAAAGAAGTACGATCCTCGAACTCCAACTTAAAAATATAATCCTTAAAAATTAGGATCCTTACTGGGTAGCTTCATCCCTGTTGAATTTGCACAGTAACACAAGGGCAGTGGCATATTAGAGCCCTTGTAAAATCACTGCCACTGAAAAGGATTCTTAGAGAAGTGGCTTCACTTCAGTGTTACTGCAACACAATCTGTGCAAAAAAAACAGCTGAGTTCAACTAAAACAAATTGAAAATAATTTTGTATTTCTAACAACTCACAGGAAAGATCCAGTAAGACCTTAGATCTACAAAAACCCTTACTGACCATCCTAGAAAACTCTCTAAAATCTACTCTGCAGCACCATACCAGTAGCAGTAGTTTTAATATCTAGACACCCACCAAGATGCCCAACAGGTAAGGGTATTTTGCCACCAACCCTGTTGACCAGGGTTCAATCCTTTGGGCCCACAAGGTAGAAAAGAAAAGTGATTCCTTCAAATTGTCTCTAACTTAGACAATGCATGCCATGGCACAAACACAAGCATGCATGCATGCATTCAACTACCCACCCACCCCAACACACAAATAAAAATAATAAAAATTTAGAGATTTTATTAATTTGAGGCTTAATATATAGCTTTATTATTTTTCTTATATTTATTTTTGGGGCGTTGAATGTGCATGTCTTGATGTGTGGAGGTCAGGGGATGATTTGCAGTTCTCTTTCCACCATGTGGGTCCTGAAGCCTGAACTCAGGCTTGACAGCAACTGCCTTTATTTACTAGTCATCTTTCCATCCCTTCCTGTCACACTTTTATTATAATTATTATTTTTACTTTTATGTGTATGTTTGCCTGCAGGCATGTCTGCACATCATGTGTGTGTTTGATGTTCATGGAGGTCAGAAGAGTAGTCAGTGGTCTTAATGTTAAACCATCTTTCCAGCCCCTCTGTCACTTTTTAATATACATAGTATATTAAATAATATATATTAAAATATCTTTTTGCCAAAGATGCCATTCTCATTATTTAATGCACATGATATAGAAGCCATTTGAAAATGTCAGTCATTCTTAAGGTCTGTCCATCAATGTTTTTATAGACTCTGGGCAATGTATCAGTAGTGGATGAGATATCAGTGAAATAGGTCTTTCAGTATTGAGAAATGAAGTAAGATCAAACATACTAAAAGCATTTAATGAAACATGCTTCCTTTTCATATATATATATATATTCATATATATATATACATGCATATGTATCTGAATATAAATAAGTATCTGAGTACAAGGGAGAAAGGTGGGAAGGAAAGGCAGTGCAGAGTGAGGAACAGACTACATGGGTTTGAAGCCTAGATTTTCAACTTACTGTAATGTTGGAAAAATATTTAACATATATGTCTAAGTTTCCACTAGGGTCAGAAACAATTCTCCTATTATGCAGTCTGGGAATTAACTTAACTAGAAGAAGACCTGGTGGATAAAAACATTGTGTTAAGTATTAGTGAAAAAAGTATGCATATCTTTGTTTTATACACATATGCCAAAATAATATTGAGCAGTGTTCTGGGATAATCTTTTTGTATACTGTAAAGATGTGTCTGTTTTACTTCATCTGCTTAAGGCACCTTCTGGTTGGTTTAATAAAAAGCTGAATGGCTAATAGCTAGCTAGACAGGAGAGGAATGGCAGGACTTCCAGGTAGAAACAGGAACCCTGGGAAGAATCTGAGGCAGGGGATTCTCCAGTCAGACAGAGACAATAGGACTTATAGTACTAAGGAGAGGTAATGATCCATGTGGCAGAACATAGATTAATATAAACAGGTTAATTTGAGTTTTAAGGGCTAGTTGGGAACAAACCTAACCTAATACTTAATAAGAAGTCTCTGTGTCATTATTTGGGAGCTGGCGAACCAAAGAAAGTATGGCTACAGAGCTGCAACACAAAAATGTACCAACAATACAAAAATGTACCAACTTTTTGCTATAGGTGACAATAAAAAAAAATTAAAAGTCCCTCCAAGTCGCCAGAGCAGCACAGAGTATTGCTGTTTAGTTCAGACAGGTGTCCATCATAACTAAATGCTAAGACCTCTGCTAAAGGCACCATACACTTTAGTCACAGAATAAGAACTCATGCTGGAATTGTACTGGAAGCTTCTTCCCCACTGTCTAGCTCTGTTAAGTGTCAGAAAGTACCATTCTGGCTGCTGGGGGAGGGGGAGTTATCAACACTATTATTCAGCTGTGGACCCTGCATACGAACACTGATCTTCCAGGAAAGAACAGCAGCAAGTCTGTTACAGAGGGAGAGCCAAACACTTTCTGACTGGATTTGAGGCCTGCTCCATACATCTAGTACTATAAACCTGATCAAAAGTCCATAGCTGGGGAGGTCACAGGCCCTAATGTAGAAGCTCTTGTTACTATTTTTGCTAAATGGACATCAAACTGTCCTCTAAATATTTATGTTTATGACCATGTGCTGTTTTTTTGTGGTCAGAGAAGTTTTTAGATTTTTTTTAACAGTGGATAGTAAATACTGCACAGACCATGTAAATACTGCACTGTCAATGTGCTGAAAGTAAGTGACTGCTGAATGTTCAGTTACAAATAAGTATTGATATTACCCCCCTCTTAAGACTCAGGGGACATCATGGAAGAGAAAGAATAGAAGAACAGGAGTACTGTGGAATGCAGAGTTTCTGGTATCACATGGTCTTCACACTCTTGAACTCATGGCAGATGTGATCATCTGAACAGGACCTGAACAAGACTGAACCAAACAATATAGAGAAGGGAGGTATTAATGAAGCCCCACACTCCCTCCCTGAAGATATATAGGCAGCTAATGGTTACTACAGGAGATGACATATTTTCTTCAGTTGATGAAGCCATTAATAAGGTGCTATTTCTTGTGCTTGGTACCAAATAACTTGAAAATTCAGAGTATTGGCACAACTGAAAAAAAAGAAAGAAACAGAAAAAAATAAAACCCAACATGTTTTATTCTGATTTTTAATAAAATCCTCTGGGAATCAATTCCATGGATAAGCTTTTCCAAGTTAAAGTTAGAAAAAAATTATTCATATATTTGATTCCCAGAGGATCTTATTAAAAGAAAAAGTTTCCAATGAGAAGCAAAAAAATCAAGGACAGCATATTCATAAATAATTTTCACATATTCTTAATAATCAAGATATCTTAATTGCTATAGTTGATGGACATCTATAAAGGATCCAGATATGAACCAAGAGCCCACCACCACCCCTGGCCTGATGTACTATACCCAGTTGCTGTGATTTCTAATGACCCACTCTAGACATCAGCCACCCCATTTTCTATTTACATAACCCCCTTTTCTATTTCACCTCCATCCAAGCAGCTTACAGTAACATAGGGGAAAAAAAAAGAAAGACTGCTTCCTCTTTCCTATCCAGAACGACCCATGAGCTCATGGTCAGTCTAGACTCTAGTAAGACACAAGATTGCTGAGGCTCATCCTCACCCATCACAGTCCCCTCACTCTCATTCGTCTGAAACAAAAAAAAAAATCACATGTACCCAAAACTGGCCCTGGGCTGTTTCTAGCTATGTTTCCATGACTTCATGTGTCATCAATGACAAAAAATGACAAAAATTGTTATTGATACCACAAAGGAAAGGACATTCAATACCTTTCATATAGCACAAAACATCATAAATTTTTAATCTCTAGGAATTATATATATTGAAGCTTACACTGAACTATAAAGCATAGTGGGTATACACAAATGCAAAATTATAACTTTTTGAATGACAACTTAATGAACATATACTTTTAAACAAGTTTTGCATAGGGATACTTCCCAAATATTTAAAAGAGAATAAGATGACAAATGATGACTAAGTTATCAAACTATTTAAAACAATCTTTTACATGACTCAACTAAAGTTTTCCACTCTATCATGTCATCAAAAAGCAAGTATCTTGCTATGCATGATTGTGCACACCTTTAATCCCAGCACTTGGGAGGCAGAGGCAGGTGAAACTCTGTGAGTTCAAGGCCAGAACGTAGTGAGTAAGTTACAAGACAGAATTACGTAGTGAGATCCTGTCTCAAAAAAATGAAATTATCTCTAAGTTGCCTCGTGTAATTTCTAGCTCACTCTAGTGACAAATTACACAGGAAAAATGGAGGTATATTTTCTTTAATAAATAAAGTGTTAATAGAAGTTCTGTATAAAAAATAAAACCAAAACTGTATGCTGGAATGGGAATATGGCTCAGTTGGTCCTAAGTTCTGGTCCCAAGCACCCTTGTGAAAAAAGATATAGCAGTGTCTCAGCACTGACAGGACAGAGGTGGGTGGATCCTGTGAGCTCAGTGGCCAGCTATGCTAGCCAAAATGGTGGGTTCCAGGTTCAGTCAGAGAACCTGGTTGAGAGTGATATAAGACACCCAACTCACAGCCGGGCGGTGGTGGTGCACACCTTTAATCCTAGCACTCGGGAGGCAGAGGCAGGCGGATCCCTGTGAGTTCGAGGTCAGCCTGGTCTACAAGAGCTAGTTCCAGGACAGGCTCCAAAGCTACAGAGAAACCCTGTCTCGAAAAAAAAAAAGACACCCAACTCATACATGCACATAAATACATACATGCTCCCACACAAACATATACATATGTACACAAATGTAAACACGCATACACATACTCAGCCTATCCTGATGGGAGTTTTCTGAATCTGGGGCCGCTGGGTTAAGACATATCACAGATCATTATACAGGTGGTTCACTGAATTTAGGGTAAGCAACCCAAAGGCAGTCTCTATTGCATATAACATTACTTCCGCAGAACAAATGGTAAGATCTGTTGGTAGTTCGATGATACCATCCGCATATAACAGAATTTTTTTCCCCTTAGGAGAGCCCTAAGAAGAAGGGTGGGAAGAGATGGTACTGTTCATTAGACACCACTGTGGGTCTCGATGTCCACACTGAGCCTCATTTCAAGGTTTCACTATATTGTAAGTTTTAAGTGTAATGTATCTTCTTTAAAAAAAAAAAACAAAGGTTAATGTATATGAATGTATGAATGAATGAACAAACGAACCTAAAGAGCAACAGGAATGAACTGAAATTTTTCAGTTAGGAAACTGGTATGATCTAATTTGTACTTTAGAAAGTCTCTCTTGCTGTGGACAATGGACTAGGAAAGGGACAACTTGACCCCAAGTGCTGTGATGGCTGTAGGTTCCTGTTTCTGGACTCCTGTTAGGCTTCACAATTCAATACTGAATTTAAAAAAAAAAAAGATCCTTTAGGAGCAAGAGAAGCTGGGAGCTGGTAGTGTGCTACACTGGCTCTTTGAGGAGGAGCACTTTCCCTCTCGATTTCCACAATAGCTAGAACATATGGCACTTACAATGTACCAGGCAATCTGAGCATCTTATTACTCATTGTATGTATATCTTTGAATGTAACTGCTAGTCTACAATACACTGTTTGAGATTTTATTTACTTAGTTCAGTAAAAAAAAATTTATTTATTTATTTGCTTCACAACCCCAATGGCTGAAGTTAGGAAAAGAAAACAAAGAATACATTCTTTTCATTTGGCATGTTATTCTTAAGGCAACATTCAAATGAATGTCTTGTAACTGCTAATAAAATCTCAACTTACCAGTATTTCATTTGTAAAATATTGTTCACAGTAACTTTTATTAGAAATGTTACTTCAGTTAAAATTACTCCCCAAAATGCTAACAAAGTAAGCAATTACATGAAATAAGTAGTAATCTCTTCTTTACATGGAAGTCCTAAATAATTTTATTTTTCCAATTTAGGATCCAATTTCACTATGGAATTTACTACTCAATAACTTATCAGCACTCTCTCACTCTAATACACATCCCCAGACTAAGGGCCATGTCTATGACTTCATGAGAAAGCAGGAGAAGACAAGATTGAAGAATTCAATTTATTTCAAGGTTTCTAGATTATGAAAGTAGTCAACAGATTAGTAATAGACTATAAGAAACTCAAAAATAAATCAACCCTCTGAACAAAAATTTATAAATGTTACATAAATTTAAACATAAGATTTTTTTTTTTTAAAAGTGAAAAGGACAGAACTTGGGCAGGTCTTATAGAGCAGGCCTACAGCAAAGATACTCAGGAGGATTCCAAGTTCAAGGTCAACTTACATTAGAACCTAAATTCAAGGTCAGTTTGTAGGATTTAGGAGATCCGTCTCAAAACAGGCAGTTAAAAGAGGGCTGATGGTGTTAGTTCGGGGTGTAGGTACTACCTGCATGCTCAAGGCCTGAGGTTCAACTTCCAATAAAAGAAGAAAACAGCAGATCTTCATGTCCACACATTCAACAATGCTACACTTAAGCTATTTGATGAACATAATTTTTCTATTCAGCATATATAAAAATTAATTTATGAGAAAAGAGTTTTCAGTTTTACCCCCCCCAAAAAAAACCCTTACATGACACACAAAGACATATGATGAAGTTCTATTATTCTAACTGGGGCTGAAAAAAATTATCTTTTTAAAAAGGTAATAAAACTGAAAGATTAGTGGTAAAATTTTGAGTAAAAAATTGATTTTATTATATTCATAATAAAAGTGTCCACCTACTCCATTTAGTCATTAAAACTTTGATTTTGAATTCAGAAATATCTACAATGACATTTCATAGTTATCCCGTCTTCTCTGTAAAGCTGCACTGTCACCGCTAAGAAAGAAAAGCAGCATCTGCGGCTAACAACAGATGCATTAAGGCTGAGTGAGGAGCATGAAATGGAGATGGCTAGAGAAGTACAACATGACAATGACACCACTCCTCACTGTAAGGGCTGTCTTCAGAGCCTGTGAACAAACACACAAAGGCAAGGGAGATGACAAGTCAGTGGATCAGATGTGTTGGAAAAAAGCCCAAAGTTTGGTTTTCCCAATACTACACACAATTTTCACAGATGTGAAATGGCTTCTGATTTCACTTCCTTACACTGCCCTGGCATTAGTGTCCTCAGAAAATCAGCTGGAAGAAATAACCTTCTTTTGTCTTCTAAGTTTTACAAACCTCACACTCACAGAGACCCACCTGCCTCTGCCTCCAAAGTGCTAGGATTAAAGACATGCGCCACCACACCTAGCAGTTTTGTAATTTATACACTGAAGATTTATGTGCATTTTATGGTATGTACCTCAGAACATGAGTTTCCATCACCTCTGAAATCGTATGTGATTTTGTCTGATATTCCAGTTGTCTTAGTTTAATTACACAAATGAGACATAAGTAATGCTGAATGTATTTTGTTAACTCTCAATTATTTTTGTATCTCAGAAACTCTCCTGGCATCATTTTTCTTCCTCCTAATATCTCATTCTTTAAAGTTTTCTAGTGAGGAACTATTGGTGGAAAACATGCTCAATATTTGTATGTTTTAAATGTCTATTTTGGACCTAGAAGATAGCTCAGTGTGTAAAGTGTTTGCCATCACAAGCATAAGGATCTGAGTTCAATCTCCATATGTACGTAAAGAAGCAAAGCGTGGTTACACTCACTCATCATGTCAGTGTTGGGAAGGCAAGAAGGAGGACCTCTGGGCTTGCTAGCCAGCCAGCCCAGCATCATTAGAGAATCCCAGGCCAGTGAGAGATCTCGTCTCAAAACACAATGTGGATTCCTGCTAAGGAACTACACCGGGGTTAGCTCTGGTTTCCACATGTAGAAACACACATATACATACAAGCTCATGCACACACATACATATGTAACCTATTTCGTTCTCACTCCTGGAAAACAGTTTTGCTAGGGATACAACTATATAATGATAGCCATTTCTCTGTGCAATTTACAGAGTATTGTCCTACTCTTTCCATGGTTGCTATTGAAGACAATAATTATGACTGAGTTAAAATAACCATTCCTTTATGTTAAAAAGTATCTCTCTGGCTGCTTTGGGTATCAGTGTCCTTATGCTCAACCAGCTTCTTTCATTTGTTTCCGTAAGAACCTCTTAGTTGTCTGCTGACTTGCTATGTTTCCTAATTCTCAGAATTCATGTTTTATCAACCTTCAAAATACTCAGCTGTCATCTCTTTGAAAAGGTTTCTCCTCATTCTGTTATCTCCTTCTGTAACTCGCAGTTAGACAACTGTTATATCTTCTTTGTTGAATCTCACTTTTTATATATGTTAATTTCCCTTATCATGTATTGCAGCAGGCTTTCTTTTGGGACACAAACCAGCTCCCAAATCATGACATAGAGACTTACTATTAGTTATGAATGCTCGGCCTTATATTATACTCTTCCCACTAGCTCTTAATTTAATTAGCTTAATTTCTCTTCATCTATGTTTTGACTCAGGGATTTTTCCCTTTCTCCCTTTCTTTCATTCTGTATGACCTACTTTTTGCTTCCTTCATGTTTGTCTGACTGGCTGAACCCAAGCATCCCTTTTTTTTCCTCCCTCATTCTTCCTTCCTTCTCATTGAGCCTAGATTCCTCCTCCTCCTTACTTTCTCTGCCTGCCAGCCTGCGTAGCCCTCTACTGCCTTACATTGGCCATTCAGCTTTTTATTAGACCAATCAGGTGCCTTAATCTATCCTCCTACTCACTAATTTTCTTTATCCCACATACTAGTGAAAAATCCATGGTTTTCATAATTTGAGTAATTATTTTCCCACTTATAATAGTAGCACTGGTTATTTAAGTAGTAGTGTGCTAATCTATACCATAAGTAGTTCTTTAAATTTTTCTTTTTAACTTTTATTTGTGTGTGTACATGTGTATACAGAGTCCAGAAGAGCATGTAAATCCCCAGAAGCTGGAAGTATATACAATTGGGAGATACCCACTGTAAGTGCTAGGAAACAAACTTAAGTCCACTGAAAGAGCAGCAAGCACTCTCTCCGGCCCCATGGAGAGAAGGGGGGAGGATAAAGAGAGAGAAAGAAACAAACAAGAAGGGGAAGGAGGGAAGGAAGGAAGGAAGGAAGGAAGGAAGGAAAGAAGGAAGGAAGGAAAGAAGGAAGGAAGGAAGGGAGAAAATCTAGTAGTTTCTCTTAGCATGTTTTGTTCATTCATTCATTCATTCATTCTCTTCTATTTTCTCTTTTTGAGACCGTCTAAGATGACCCTGAAATCATAATCTTCCTCTCTTCACCTCCTAAGATTATAGGCATGTGCCAAACCCAAATAGCATGTTTTGTGAGGTTTTTTTTTAAAAGATTTATTTGTGTGTATGAGCGTTCTGCCTGTATGTACTTAATGTATGTGTACCACGTGTATGACTTGTACCCAAGGAAACCAGAAGAGGGCATCTCTGGAACTGTAAATGAATGGAATGCTGGAAACTAAATCTGGGTCCTCTAAAAGAGTAGCAAGTGTTCTTAAGAGTAAGATTTAAAAAAAAAAAAAACAACTCTGAGGTGTTGATCCAAAGATAAAGTTCCAGATCAACTGAGGAATAAGTTTTGTTTTTGTTGACTATTTATTTGTTCATTTGTCTTTTGAGACAGGGTCCTATCTATATAGCCCTGGTTGTCCTGAAATTCATATGTAGACCAGGCTTGCCTCAAACTCAGAGGTCTGCCTGATTCTGTTTCCCAAGTGCTGGAATTAAGTGTATACTACAATACCCTCCCTGAAAAAAATAAGCCTTAGTATTATACTGTTGTCTTATAAAAACCAGTTAAAGATAATGTACTGTATATTTCTATTTTATTCACATCCTTACTACATAGAAAGTCAGTGAAATGAGTATGTTAGACGATTATCTTGAATAAATCTCTGTACAACATATAAATAGGTCAAAACATTAATTCTACTCTCTAAATATATACAATTATTTTCCAACTGAAATAAGTTACTAAAATAAACATAAGCATTTACATATTTCAAATCTAAAATAAATAATCTGTGTCTGTGCTTCTTTGCTGTTTCCATTCTTCCAGTCCTACAGCCTTGCTCTTAAATGTTTGCAATGTTTATAGTACAGTCTTAACTTGTATAATTGTCTTTAATACTTCCTTTAAAATCTAAGTAAAGGCTTGGGAAGTAACAGTCTGCAAAGTGCAAGCAGGCTTCAAAGTCTGAGTTCAACTCCTCAAACAAAATGTAAAATGTAAAATCTGGGTAGAGAAGCACTCATCTGTAACCTCAGTGCTGAGAGGCAGAGATGGGGGATGGGGCTCACAGGTGAGAGAGACTAGCTGAACTGTTAAGTTCCAGGGTTACTGAGAGACAGACAGACAGAAAGAGGGAAAAAAAGAAAAAATGAGAAAGAATGCCTGAGGAAGTCATCTGATGCCAACTTCTGGCCTCCACATATAGGCACATATATACTTATATATCTGTGCACATACACACACGCATACACACTGCCCTACATAGGAATAAGTTTATTCCTACAAAGAGATTCCTACTAAGAGGATTAATGTTTGCTTTATCTAGAAACCACCAGTATCAGCTAAACTTCTGTTTGACTTTAATTATTACATAGTACATACCATAGAAGCTGCAAACCTATTGATGCCCAGCTAATGGTTGAGCAAGCTTGGAAGACTTGCATTTCTTTTGTGCCCCCACCCTCAAACCAATGCTGAGCCAGAAAGTTTTTTCTCCACCCCTTTGCAGGCTGGATTTTTCTTCTTTTAATGAGCAGTCTGTACCTCTTCTGTGCCTTACATATAATCTCCCATACCAAGAATGCAAACGGCAAATTTTAAAACTAGATCACAGGCCAATGGTGGTGGCATACACCTTTAATCTCAGCACTTGAGAGGCAGAGGCAGGCAGATCTCTGAGAGTTTGAGGCCAGCCTGATTTGTATGAGCTAGTTCCAGGACAGCTAGGCCTGTTAAAAAGAGAAACCCTGTCTCAAAAAAAAAAGAAAAACAAAAACAACAACACAAAAACCCGACTCACTTTTACTGTAAACTATCCAGCAAAACTTGTGTCTTTAAGGAGCTTATCTCCTTCTCTACATTCTTGTTTCCATTTACTCTTTTGAAGCTAAGGATTTTCCTTATCCTTGACAGTTAACATATGCAGTCAGTGGCAGACCTAGTTTTTAAAATATATTTTATCTAGCACTTTGGGAATTTAATAATGAAAGGGGTTTTCAGGACATCTCAGCTGTCAATCTAACCTAAACGAGAAAATAAAGTATCTCATTTCTACTCCTGTAACTGGAACATTTTGTCATATAAAACTGCCAGATCAAGGAATGGAACTAGTTTTACAATTCTTGTTAAATGTTATACAATGCAAACTAATTAATATTTCATCTTCACGGGATGTTTAAGAAAGTTCAATAGATGCCAGAAATCATCTCTTACCAGATGATAAGATTTAAGTATCATGTAGCTTTATCTATACTTGGAATAAAACATGATCTGAGTATGAAGGCTTTCCTGTAATTTACTCTTTAGAATAACTGGTATACCTCTATTGAAAAGGTAAAATGAATGAAAATTGAATTCATGAAAGCTGAGATGTAAAGAGTTTCTTTTGGCCACTTACACTGCTAACTTCTGCTTTTAATAAATAGCATAATAAAAGCTAACATTTCTAAAACTTTAATATGGAAAATATCTAAATTCATTGCAAGAACATAATCTCTAAAATACAGACACAGCAAATGTAAGTTTACTAAAAAGTAGTCTGCTTTCAAATATTCAAGGATCATGACAGAAGTCCTCTAATATGAAATAAATAAACTCATATTCATTCAATAGGCATTTACTGAGAAGCTACTATGTACACATTACTCTTGATAAATTAACCAGAGAAAATTTCAGAGGTGAATGGGCTGCTATGTGGCCCAAGGGCTCCTTATTAAACCCAGCTACATTCCTGAGAGGCTGCCCAGTTGCCCATGGTGCTCCTGCACCTTCATCAATCCTGATGCAATTGGTCAAAGTAAACTACAAATGGTCGTCTGCAACAGAGGCAAAGGAAGGTTTATGAAAAGAAATTTTAGCTGGCACTAACACAGTTCAGTGAATTAAGACAACTTGAAAACTCACCCCCCCCTTTTTTTTTGCCTTTTTATAGGTGAGTTGAGTCCATTTACATTGAGGACCAGTGATTGCTATCTGTTAATTTAGTTTTCATTGTTGGTGATGTTAATTTGTGCGTTTTCCCCTTCTTTGAGATTTGCTGCTATGAGCCCATCAATTGTCTGTGTTTTTGTTGGTGTAGCCAACTTCCTTGGGTTGGAGTTTTCCTTCTAGTATTTTGTGTAGGGCTGGGTTTGTGGCTAGGTATTGGTGAAATCTAGTTTTGTCATGGAATATCTTGTTTTGTCCTTCTATGGTGATTGAAAGTTTTGCTGGGTATAGTAGCCTGGGCTGGCATCTGTGGTCTCTTAATGTCTGCATAATGCTTGACCATGACCTTCTGGCTTTCATTGTCTCCACTGAGAAGTCAGGTGTAATTCTGATAGGTCTACCTTTATATGTCACTTGGCCTTTTTCCTTTGCAGCTCTTAATATTCTTTCTTTACTCTATATGTATAGTGTTTTGATTATTATGTGGCAAGAGGACTTTTTTTTTTTTTGATCCAGTCTATTTGGTGTTCTGTAAGCTTCTTGTATCTTCATAGGCATATCTTTCTTTAGGTTGGGAAAGTTTTCTTCTATGATTCTGTTAAATATATTTTCTGTGCTTTTGAGTTGAACTTCTCCTTCTTCAATACCTATTATTCTTAGATTTGGCCTTTTCATGGTGTCATATATTTCCTGGATATTTTGGGTTAAGCTTCTGTTAGATTTTATGTTTTCTTTAACTTATGAGTCTATTTCCTCTATTGTATCTTCAGCGCTTGAGATTCTCTCTTCCATCTGGATATCAACATGTAGAAGAATAAAAAGAGATCCATATCTATCACTATGCACAAAACTCAAGTCCAAATGGATCAAACACCTCAACATAAAGCCAACCACACGGAAACTCATAGAAAAGAAAGTGGGAAGTACATTTGAACGCATTGGCACAGGAGACCACTTCCTAAATATAACCCCAGCAGCACAGACACTGAGAGAAACCATTAATAAATGGGACCTCCTGAAACTGAGAGCTTCTGTAAATCAAAGGACATGGTCAACAAGACAAAATGGCAGGCTACAGAATGGGAAAAGATCTTTACTAACCCCACATTGGACAGAGGGCTAATCTCCAAAATATACAAAGAACTCAAGAAATTGGTCATCAGAACAATAATTCAGTAAAAAAAAATGGGGTACAGACCTGAACAGAGAACTCTCAACAGAGGAATCTAAAAAGGCTGAAAGACACTTAAGGAAATATTCAACATCCTTAGTCATCAGAGAAATGCAAATCAAACAACTCTGAGATTCCATCTTATACTTGTAAGAATGGCCAAGATCAAGAACACTAATGACAACTTATGTTGGAGAGGATGTTGTGGGGTTAAGGGAACACTTGTACATTGCTGGTGGGAGTGCAAATTGGTATAGCCCCTTTGGATAGAAGTATGGCAATTTTTCAAGAAATTAGGAAACAACTTTCCTCAAGACCCAGCAATACCACCTTTGGTTATATACCCAAAGGATGCCCAATGTACAAGAACATGTGCTCAACTATGTTCATAGCAGTGTTGTTTGTCATAGCCAGACCCTGGAAACAACCTAAATGCCCCTCAACTGAAGAATGGATAAGAAAAATGTGGTACATTTACACAATGGAGTACTACACTGCAGAAAAAAATAATGACAACTTGAGATTTGCAGGCAAATGGATGGAGCTAGAAAACATCATATTTAGTGAGGTAACCCAGACCCAGAAAGATTATTATCACATGTAATCACTCATATTTAGACATAAAGCAAAGAAAACCAGCCCACAAATCACAATCCCAGAGAACCTAGACAACAAAGAGGATCCTAAGAGAGACATACATGGATCTAATCTACGTGGGAAGTAGAAAAAGACAAGATCTCCTGGGTAAATTGGGATCATGGGGACCATGGGAGAGGGTAGAAGGGGAGGCAAGAGGAAGGGAGGGGAGCAGAGAAAAATGTATACCTCAATAAAATCAATACAAAAATTAAAGAAAAAAAGAATTATTTGCAGATGATGTTTGCTTATAAACTGGTCTGTCTGAAGTAGTGTTAATGAACTATGAGGTCAACTAAATTTATCTGAAACCTAAGAATTCTGTGTCTGTAAAAGTTATAATGCAGTGTGTCCTGTGTTAAGCATGATGTGGAGTACTCTTTTTCATTCTTTAAATGATAGTTTGCTATAAGTTTAAAAGTTATAAGCAATTAATTATCTTGTAGTTTACATAAGAAAAATAGTTTTCATTGTATTGTTCTCGTAATCTTCAAAACTTTACTACAGATATTCTCCTGACATTGTTCTAACTGTTCCATGTGTGTGTTAGCATGTTATTTAGTGTGCTTTGGAGGCTGATTCCTGAATCTCTGGGATATCTAAGGCTTATGAATTACTTATTAGGTGCCTGATTAGATGGTACTATGGTATGAATGGGCAATATCCCCCACTTGGTCCCCAGATGATGATACTGTTTTAGAAGGTTCTGGGGCCTTTAGGTTGTTAATGCCTAGCTGAAAGAACCTAGGGGGATGGATCCTGAGGATTGTAGTCTCACCTAGTATCTGGCAAAGCACTCCTTCCTACTTCCTGATCCACAGAAATGTGAGCAAGCTGCTTTTTGCCTCTGATCCCGTGAATACCACTATGTCTTCGCACTATGAAACTATTAGGCAAAATAAACCTTCCTTCCCCAAGAAAGTTCTGTCTGTCAGAGCAATAAGGAAAGTATGAATACAAATGGTGAGCAGGGACTGAGACAGCTTTTATGGAACAATGTCATTTTCTTGTGATCAGTTCACTCGGTTCATTCAATTTGATAATCAAAATACAATACTCAGTTAAAAATCAAATAGCATTCATTTTCATGTTTCCCAAATGGAAATCTACTACTTTAGTTTTAAACATATGAAGTTATATAAAACTCTTCAACCTTAGAGTACTTATAAAAGTAGTAGTTAATGAATGCAAAGAGGTTAAAGAACTAGCAGTGTTAAGATTAATGCAGTTTCAGTATTTTAATATGGGTATTTATTTTCATTTCCAGTAAAGAAGAATAAATTTTTGTTGTTTAAAGATAGGAAATAAGCTAGGTCATGTACAACTTTAATCTCAGTTCTCAGTAAGGAGATAACTGGATCTCTATGAGTTTGAGGCTAGCCTGGTCTACATGGCCAATTCCAGTCCAGCAAAGGCTACATAGCAAAAAAAAAAAAAAAAAAAAAAGCAAATGATGGTGATGATGATGAAATAGGAAAAGATAGTTAAGAGAAAATTACTTTACAATCTTTGTATTATGTATTATATAGTGGACTTCATTCATTTATGCACTATCTTAGCTTTTCTGCCAATAAAGACAATGTTGAGGGGGAAGGTATTTATCCAATGGCTATTTTTCTGAAATAGCAATAAATTCTAATCAGAAAAATGTGCCAAGAGTACTGAATTTCTGCAATTTTATGTTTCCCCAGCATTGGTGTCTTCCATTTAAAGAAGGCCATACTGGAATGCCAAGAAGAACACAATGTCAGCAGGTAAACATAAATTACACACAAGCAGACAAAGGCCACAGACATCCAAGAGTTAAAACAAGCTTCCCACATGAGGGTCTCCTAGGTTGTGAGTCAAACAAGTAAGCATTAGGCTATGCACCAGGTGCTGCACCATTCTATGGCAGCAATGTTTGGCTTTCCTTCATCCCCATTTGGGAGTGTTCCTAGCTGCTCTAGTGGTAGAACCTGGTTTATCTCAGAAGCTCTTAAAAAACACCAAGATGCTACAAACTCTTCAAACAACATGGATGAAAGTGAGATTTTTATCTGTAGTATTTTTCTGTTTCAGATTTCATACTGACACACAATTGTTAAACCCAACCTGTAGCAAACAAGCAAGACCACTGTCATATCAAAGACAGTTTAAAACTGGAGACAATTTAGGCCAGGATTTATAAAACCTTTATACAAAACATTTGAAGTTATGCACGACATTTTGTAAACCATCTGAAAATGGAAAATAAATGCACCAATACAACTTAATCACTTGGCCAGAAAACAAAAACTATTAATGGATTTTGTTCTTAAGGATTAACCTAAGTAATTTTCCATGTAGAATAATCATAAAAAAATTAAATAACAGATGTTGAGAAGGATGTGAAGAAACTGGAACCCTAACACACCATTCACAAAAATGTAAATGGTACAGCCATTTGGGAAAACAGCCTATCAGATCTTCAAGAAGTTAAACAGTCACTATTCAAACTGGTGATTTGTTCCTAGGAATATACTCAAGAAATAAAAACTTAGGTTGACATGAAACACCATGTACAGCTGGTCACAGCATTCCAGTTTACACCTAACAGATAAAAAGCGGCAACAACTCCAATGGTCACTGTCCTAGTGTCACTTCGATAACTATGATGAAAATACTGTAACAAAAAGCAACTTAGGGGAAAGGGGGTTTATTTCACTTTACAGTTACAATCTATCATTGTGGAGAAGTCAAGGCAGGAATGACTAACAGCTAGTCCCACCATGTCCACAGTCAAAAGCAGAGAGTATGAATGCATGTTTCTGCTTGCTTGTTTCTATTTCTCCACTTTTACAACAGTCCAGGAACCCCTGCTAGAGAATGGTGCTATACACACTAGGCTTAGTCTTCCCACAATAACTAACTTAAGACAATCTCCTAAGAGATGTGCTCACCAGCGAACCTGATGCAGATAATGCATTGTTGAAACTCTCTTCCTAAGAGTTTATAGTTACTAAGGTGACAGGTAAAGCTAACTATCACAGTCATCAGTCATCAACTGATGAATGGATGAACAAAACGTAGTACAGCCACACGATCAATTATTTGGTCATAAAGGGAAAGAAGTGCTAATATGTGCTACAACATATTTTAACCCAGAGAACATTATACTATATAAAAGAAGCCAGTCACCAAAATCCACATAATGTCCAGTTAGTGGCTGTTAGGGGCAAAGAGGACGGTAAGCCTGCAAAGTAACAGCAAAAGGACTCAAAGTTTCTTCTTGAGGTTAAAACAAAAAGGTCTAAAGTTGATTGTGGTCATGGCTGTACAACTTTAAATACACTCAAAGCATTGACTGTGTATTTTAAATGGGTAAACTATATGGTACATGCACTGTATCTCAAATAAGCAGACACTAAAAAGAAAGAAGCTATGTAAATATAACACAATGTGAGGAGAACTCGACCTGAAAAGCTTTTGACAATATGTTGCAAACCACATCTTTAAGGGAACCACAGATCTGGACTTGTTTTCCCCTTTTAGTAGATAAATACTATCTTTGAAACAGGAAACAAAGGTAGGGATAACCAACATTATTTTGATATTTTGAAATCATTCTTTCTTGTGGATTAGGTAAAGTGGGGCTAGTTTTGTACCTTAAAAATATACTTCTATACATGACCTAATGGCGGGCAAGCACTGGAAAATATTCAAGTTGACAACTACACTAAAACTCTTTCTGGCCTTAACTGGTAGGAATACATCATCAGGCTTGTTCATTGGTACTTATCAAAGTTGGTTCTACAAGGTATGCTAAATAACTCAGGGTGGCTATAAAACAAACCCTTGTATGGCATGATCCAGAGCACCAACACTCACTACTAAATGACCTAAAGATAATTTGTACATGGAAACATGTGTGAGGCTAGGGCAAAGGGAACAATTATAGAAACCCAGACTTCCCTACTGCTTGTAAGCTGGCAATTGCTACTTCCTACCAGAGCTGAAAAATCTAAAAAGGCAGATGCTCCTTAAACTGTGAAGCTAAACTTTAATGAGAAAGATAGTCTGTCCTGTGAGACCTTGCTTCTCCTTCCATGGCAGCGCCCATGGCCTGCCTGCTAGGGAAAGAAACGAGTTCAGAGCTTCTTCAATAGGACTTGAGATACGAGAATGAGAATAGCCAGTTCTTACAGCTGTTGTAACTACAGAGCAGGACATTCCAGGGCCAGGATGGGTGCAATAGGACAAGACTAGCTACAAGATTGGCAGGGCCCAGTGCAAACACATGTGGCTTTGTTTGTGAATGAACTTGAGAAGGGTGACAGCAGAGCATACTGTACACAGGCTCTTCTGAGTGTAGGGATTTCTAGAACTGCACAGATGGCCATGCAATGAAGGCCAGCCTGATTTCTGAACAAGAGGAGTTGAGATAGAGAATTTTCAAAGATACAGGAAAGAATAAAGCCAAAAATAAAAATAAAAATAAAAAACCCCACAAATCACCCAGAGACTATCATGTTACCATTTGGGGATACACCCCAGATATTTTTCCATGCTAATACATGTAGACATTATTAACATAATTGTTTCTATTGTATAATTATATAGTGTATATTCTCTATCTCTCTTTTTTAAATTTATGACTTGGAAAAGCTTTCTAAAATGTTAATACAGATAATTTCAATCTTACGTAGATGATAGGACATAAATAGAACTATGCTTCAATTAGCCAGACTCTTAAGTGCTGGGCTAATGACAGATCCTGACTTGTTCATTATTACAATGATGTGCCCTGAATTACAACAGCCTTAAGAGAAAACTAAATAAATCAATCAATTTAAGTCATTTCATAAGGTGCTTGGTGTATAACAAGCTCTCTATATGCTAGTAACTTCTAAAAACCAATACTGTGCCTAAGTAAAGACATACTGATTTACATTCCCAACATTAGATTTAAAAAGGCTTTTGTTATTGGCTTGTTTGTTGGGTAAGGTCTTGCTTTATAGTGCAGGCTAGCCTTGAACTTTTGTTAGTGCTGCCCCATCTCAAGTGCTGGGACTGAGGCAGGCAAAAGAGATTCTTTAGTTTTTTTTTCTTTCTTTCTTCTTTCTTTCTTTCTTTCTTTCTTTCTTTCTTTCTTTCTTTCTTTCTTTCTTTCAACTGGATTCCTCATGCTCTTAAAACTGTCAATGACTTCTGCATGAAGGTTTTCAACCCTATGTCACAGAATAGCAAGTACTTTTTGTTTAAAAGGGGGGATTAAACCTGAGATTTACCTCCAGTTCCTAGGACCTTCAGCAGCTCAAAATTTTCAATTCCCACCTTCTCTGCATGTCCTGTTAAGTTGGCTAAAGAGAAAGAAAAAAAGAAAGAAAAAATTAAAGGGGTTGACAACAGGAAGGCTCTGTAGGGGCTTTTGGGGGTATCAGCAAAGTTTTATTTCTTAACCTGGGGTGTTTCTATATAATTATTTGTATAGTTATATTTTTATATCTTAATTATAATAAAGCTTTTCTTAAAAATTTAGTGACTAGATAATATTTTTACCATAGGTTAAATCAACATAAAGTCTAGTAAGAAAACAAAAGTTATAATACACAGGTAGATTTGCAGTAAAAATGGATAAATTTACAAGTATTAATTTATGTAACAAATACAATGTGCCTAACTACCATACTAGATTCTGGGCTGTGCTCTAGTTCCATTTGTGCCACTAAACATGTAGCAAGAGTTAGTGTACACTAGCCATGTGCACACACTGTCTCAGTTCCCCAATGGAGTGAGAGCATAGATTTAGAGAACTAAGATCCCTGTCACCTCTAAAATTCTAGGGGTGTGTGTAAATATACATATTCTTCAAAACCTATTCTGTCCTAAATCAGGAAAAAAAAAGGTGTGTCATACTGAGCATTTTCACAGTATTTCCCATTGGGTTCTGGTCCTACCCTATTACATGTGAAAAGGCTGTTTGGAGAAAAGCAAGGAACAGGGAACTCTGGTGGAAAAAGCTGAAAATTGCTGGCTTTCGCAAAGTTAAATGGCTTCTTATCCTCAAGACCTCACAGATTCTGTACTATAAATCTTCAAGGCTGAGATATTGCATTCTTAAAATTTATTTAACAAATTCCTCTTACTAATAATGCCAATAAATATTATGTGAACTACCTTTCTATAGGTGTCAAGAAATGTTTGATTTGCTGGGCGGTGGTGGCGCACGCCTTTAATCCCAGCACTTGGGAGGCAGAGGCAGGCGGATCTCTGTGAGTTAGAGGCCAGCCTGGTCTACAGAGGGAGTTCCAGGACAGGCTCCAAAGAAACCCTGTCTCGAAAAACCAAAAAAAAAGAAAAAGAAAAAGAAATGTTTGATTCAACTACTAGTTCTACCACTTAAATGCTGTGTATCCTTGAACAAATTACTTCTCTTTGTGTCAGTTCCCAATAATGTAAAATAGGGATAATTAACAATAATAACTCTATCCCCACAATATACTGGTATCTACAATCTACTTTGAAAGCATTAGAAAGGTAAGATGAACTTATGGCTAAATATAAATAGCTATGTAGTAAAACAAATATAGCAAATATAGAATCTAGACAGTGAATATAAAAGTGTTCAACATACAAACCTTTCAAAATGTCTGTAAAATAACAGAAAACCTTATGAAGTTATAATGTAGATTGAAAGAGTCAAATTTCATACAGTATATTTATACAGCAAATGGTGTAAGCAAGTTAAGTGTTTAAAAATAAATTAAAACTTTGAGACCATAATTATAAGAAAATTAGGCTCAAATAATTAGCGTACAAGTTTGAGGCAGTATTTTATTCAATATTCTAAATTAAATTTTTAATTATTTTAATCTAAAAAATTTTAAGGGACCAGTAAGTCTTCAGCAGGTAATGGGCCCAACCAGTTCACCATGACTAAGGTTTTTTTAGGGGTGTGTGGTGATTGAATTAATATGGTTCCCACAGACTCATATATTTGCATGCTCAGTCCCCCAGGTGATGAACTGTTTGGAAAAGATTATGAGGTGCAGACTTGCTGAAGGAAATGTGCAGTTGGGGGTGGGCTCTAAGATTTTAAAAGTCCACACCAGGCCTAATGCCTCTCTCTCTGCCTGCTGCCTGTGGATCAGGACATAAATCTCTCAGCTACTGTTCCAACACCATGCCTACCTGCTTCCTGCCACGATGATAATGCACTAGTCCTCTAACACTATAAGTAAGGCCCCATTTAACTATGTTGTTTCATAAGAGTTGCCTTGGTCATAGTGTCTCTTCACAACAATAGAACACTGACTAAGATAAGGAACAGGACTAACAAAAGCAAACAATAAATACTGAGTTACAGAGATTGTGAAACAAATACATACTCAAACATATGAGTCTAAATAGTTCTCACTTCTGAGCTATTGTTTTGTAGGTACAATTAAAGCCTTTGAACATGAAGATCTAAAAATAAACTGTATTTTTCTTAATTGTTAGCCTAAAGAACAAGAGCTCAAACTTCCAAATAAAAAATATTAACATTATTAGACTAAGACTTAAAATATTTACATATTTTATTTTACCTTAAAGGTAAAATAAACATTACCAACTATACAACTGTCTTCTACATTTATGAGACAGTCACAAGACTAATAAAGTCCAAGTCACATTGCTCAGAAGATACGCGCCTCAGTCTCGTATCTAGACCAAGGTACTAGAGCCAATACTGCTGAAGTAGTTAGAACTGCCCATTGTCTGTTTTCACAACATACCACAAAGGAGGTGGTACTTTATTGTGGTTGTGAGAGACAGCAGCCTTTGTTCCTTCTCCAATTCCAATTATGCCTCCACTAGACTCCCTTTCTAGTTCTTCCCACAGGCAAGAAGGCTTAGAAACCCATGCATGAACCCAAAATTCTGAAAGAAAACTCAAAATTACATTTTTTTCAAAACATGAAAGGGTAGGGGGCACATTAGTAGGAGTTGGTAGAGTTACTACATTCAAATGATCAACTCCTACACAAGACGTTCTTTTAAAAAATACATTTATTAGCTATTTATTGTAATGTGTGAGTGTTCTGGTGCACATGTGACAATCAGAGTACAATTTCTGGCAGTCAGTGTAGGGTAAAAGGGCCAGCCAAAGAAACACCCTAGCCCTGAAACACGAACCACTGAAATAAACTTTAGCCCTAAACCCAGAACTAAAGAAACACACCTTGACCCTGAGACCAGAGCCAAAGAAGCACACTTTGGCCCTAGAACCAGAGCTAATGAAAGAAATATGTCCTGGCCCTGAAACTAGAGCCAAAAGGTTAAAAAGGGCCAATGAAAGAAAGACAAGTTTGGCCCTGAAATCAGAGCCAACTCTGGCCCTGACCAACTAAACCAACCAATTCCTGAGCAGGAAAACTAACCAATCCCTGTGCAGAAAATCTTCTCCCAGAGAAAACGCTGCCTCTAAGAAGTCCTATATAAGCCCCATTGGCCTGTTCAGTTATCGGCTGTCCTTTCCCACCCTGGCAGAGGCAGCCACTCTCCGGGACTCCTCCTTCCCAAATAAATCTCTTTCTTAAAAGTGTTTTGGGTGACAATCTTTTGCTGGCCTGGATCAGACCCTTTGCTAAAAGGTTCCCTTTGTCAGGGGGATGAGCATAAAAAAATAACAACTTGGAGCAGAACTTTGCTGAGAGGATCCCTCAGGGGTGCTGAGCAGAAAAAGTAACAACTCATCACCCAGAGCCAGAAGAGATGGCTATATTTCTGCAGGGGGTTCCCTTTTAACAGAGTGAAGCAGAAGTAACATACTGGGCTGAAACTTAAAGATATGGATACTTCTACTGGTAGCACCCTTTAAGGGGGGGTGGGCAGAGTAGAGCTCAGCTGTAAGAACACTCTCTCAGGTGCCCCTCAAACGAAGAATGGATCAAGAAAGTGTGGATTATATACTCATTAGAATACTACTCAGCGGTAAAAAACAAGGACATCTTGAAGTTTGCATGCAAATGGATGGAAATAGAAAACGCTATCCTGAGTGAGGTAACCCAAACCCAGAAAGATGATTATGGTATGTACTCACTCATTAGTGGACCCTAGCTATAAAATAAAGGTCACT
>PVIU01013058.1:0-57519 GCA_004026605.1 Ondatra zibethicus | reverse complement strand
ACACTTGAACTACAGTTCTTTTGATGTGGTGTTAACAGACCCTGCTTTTTTTTTTTCTGTTTGCAATGTACCTGGGTGTTCTTTCCATGGTTTTTCTGCACCATTCCCTGTGAACTAGACTTTGAGGCCGCACTGTCCAACTTCACCCCTTCTATGTCCTGAGGCTACTCACAAGGCTTTCTGACCACATGAGATTCCTAGAAAGGTCACAAACACTCTGACCTCCACAGGGATAGGGCTTGAGTCAGCAACTTCCTCTGGAGCAGGCCCTAGGTAGCAACCTCCACAAGGGCAGGCCTGAGTCAGCAACTTCAGCTGGAGCAGGCTTGAGCCAGCAACTTCCTTCCACCTGAGCAGGCCCAAGGCAGTGACCTTCAGAAAGGCTGGCCTGAGCCCACTAGTGACTTCAGCCAGAGCAGGCCAAGGCAGCTACCTCCACAGGAGCAGGTAAAAGGGAGTGACTACCGAGGGAGCAGGCCTGAGCCAGAGACCAGGCACAAGTCAGGGACCTCCATGGAGCAGGGCCAAGCTAGAGACCTCTGTGGGACTGGGCCCAAACCAGGGACCTCTGTGGGAGCAGCCTCAAGGCAATGACCACCACAGGAGCAGGTTGAAGGGAGCCACCACTGAGGGAGCAGGCCCAAGCCAGAGACTTCTGTGGAACTGGCCTGAGCCAGTGACCTCCACTGAAGCAGACCTGAGCCAACAACCTCTGCAGGAGCAGACCCAAGCAAGCAACCTCCATGGAAATAGGGATTGTAGAGCAACTCCGAGGAGTACTGAATGACCTCTGGGAACACCGAGTGACCTCTGGGGTGACTGGAACTGTGGCCCTGACTACACCACAAGAAGTAACCATCTGAGTCTTGCATCCACTGGCACCTGGAAGATTGATAACCAGAGACATAGCCCCAACCACACCAATCAGAGGAAAAAATGGGTAGACAAGGTAAGAACACACTCAACACCACAAAGAGCAACACAACACCAACAAAAACTAAGTGACCCTAAAATATCAAGGTGTGAACACCCAAATCTAGATGAAGCAGAAGAAAATAAATTAAAAGATAACTTTAGGAAAATGTTTAAGGTTCATAAAGAGGAAATGAAAAATTCCCTCAGAGAAATGGAGGAAAAGACAAAAAAAATTGGAAGAAACCAACAAATCTCTTAAACAAAGAAAAAGCAATCAAACAGATGAAAGAAATGATTTAAGACTTGAAAACCAAAATAGAGACAATAAAAAACCACAAACCGAGGGAATTATAGAAGTGGAAATTATGAGAAAATGATCGGGAACCACAAATGCAAGTATAAATAGCAGAATACAAGAGATGGAAGAGAGAATCTCAAGTGCTGAAGATACAATAGTCAAAGAAAACATGAAATCTAACAAAAGCTTAACACAAAATACCCAGGAAATATGGAACACCATTAAAAGACCAAACCTAAGAATAATAGGGATAGAAGAAGTCCAACTCAAAAGCACAGAAAATATATTCAACAAAATTATAGAAGAAAACTTTCCCAACCCAAACAAAGATATACATATGAAGATACAAGAAGCTGACAGAACATTAAATAGACTGGATTTTAAAAAAAAGTCCCCTCATCACATAATAATCAAAACACTAAGCATACAGAATGAAGAAAGAATATTAAGAACAGCAAAGGAGGGGCTGGAGAGATGGTTTAGTGGTTAAGAGCACTGGCTGCTCTTCTAGAGGTCCTGAGTTCAATTCCCAGCACCACATGGTGGCTTACAACCACCTGCAATGAGATCTGGTGCCCTCAACTGGCACGAAGGTGACCATGCAGGCAAAATACTGTGTATATAATAAATAAATCTTTTGAAAAAAAAAAAGAACAGCAAAGGAAAAAGACCACGTAACATATAAAGGCAGAGCTATCAGAATTACACCTGACTTCTCATTGGAGACAATGAAAGCCAGAAGGTCCTGGTCAAGTGTTATGCAGACATTAAGAGACTATGGATGCCAGCCCAGACTACTATACCCAGCAAAACTTTCAATCACCATAGACAGACAAAACAAGATATTCTATGACAGAAGCAGATTTAACCAATACCTAGCCACAAACCCAGCCCTACACAAAGTACTAGAAGGAAAACTCCAACCCAAGGAAGCTAGCTACATCCACAAAAACACAGACAATAGATGATCTCAAAGCAGCAAATCCCAAAAAGGGGAAAAACACACACAATAGCATCACCAACAACAAAAAATAAAATAACAGGAACTAGCATTCACTGGTCATTAATATCCCTTCATATAAATGGACTTAATTCACCTATAAAAAATACAGGTTAACACATTGGATACAAAAACAGAATCCCTCCTACTGCTGCATACAAGAAAAACACATCAACCTCAAAGACAGACATTGCTTCAGAGTAAAAGGTTGGGGAAAATTTTTCCAATCAAATGCACCTAAGAAACAAGCTGGTATAGCTATTCTAATATCTAACAAAATAAACTTCAAACTAAAAGCCACCAAAAGAGACAAAGAAGGACATTTCATATTAGTCACAGGAAAAATCCATCAAGAGGAAATCTCAATGAAAAGTTTTTGTTCCGCGATAAATCTCTATGCAGATGCAATAATCCAAATCAGACCACATCAAACTGACTTAGAAAAGGCCCAGGTTTAATGGATGCCAGTGCTCCTGGGTGGCCTTCCAGCTCCAGAGCAAGGAGATGGAAAGGAACACCAGAAACAATGTGTTTGTTCTCTGGGTTGCAGTGTAAATATCCCGTGGGAGTGGTCTTGAGCCTCTCTGAGAAGGGGTCATCCTTTGGTGGGATTTTTTGGGAGTCTGGATTGAGGCAACTCCCAGGGGAGGGGGCTTGGGATGGAACTTTCTACCCAAACAATCCAGGTTCTTTGGGTATATGGATGCCAGGGGCTGGAGTGACATTTCCAATCAAACATCCCAGACTCTTTGGATATATGTATGTCAGGGGCTGGGGTGACGCTTCCAACCAAACACTCAATACTGAACATTTATGCCCCAAATACAAGGGCACCCTCATATGTAAAAGAAACACTACTAAAGCTTAAATCACACATTAAACCCCACACGCTAACAGTGGGGGACTTCAACACCCCACTCTCACCACTGGACAGGTCTATCAGACAGAAAATTAACAGAGAATAAGGGAACTAACAGATGTTATGAATCAAATGGACTTAACAGACATCTATAGAACATTCCATCCAAACATAAAAGAATATACCTTCTCAGCACCTCATGGAACCTTCTGAAAAATTGACCATAGACTAGGTAACAAAGCAAACCTCCACAGACACAAAAATTTTGGAATAACCCCATGTATCTTACCAGATCACCATAGCTTAAAATTAGAATTCAACAGCAACACTAATTTCAGAAAACCCACAAATTCATGGAAATTAAACAATGCTCACTTGGATCATCAATGAGTCAAGGAAGAAATAAAGGAAGAAATCAAACACTTCCTAAAATTTAATGAAAAGGACCACACAACATACCCAAATTTATGGGACACAATGAAAGCAGTGTTAAGAGGAAAATTGATAGTACTAAATGCCTACATAAGGAAGCTGGAAAAACCCCACACTAGGGAGTTAACAGCACACCTGAAAACTCTGGAACAAAAAGAAGCAAACTCACCCAGGAGGACTAGACGGCAGGAAATAATCAAACTGAGAGCTGAAATCAACAAAATAGAAACAAAGAAAACAATACAAACAACCAATGAGACAAAGAGTTGATTCTTCGAGAAAATCAACAAAATAGACAAACCTTTATCCAAACTAACCAATAGACATAGAGAGAGAATATCCAAATTAACAAAATCAAAAATGAAAGGGGGAACATAACAACAGACACGAGGGAAATCCATAGAATCATTAGGTCATATTTCAAACACCTGAACTCCACAGAATTGGAAAACAAAGGAAATGGACAATTTTCTGTATAAATATCACGTGCCAAAATTAAATCAAGACAAGATAAGCAAATTAAATAGACCTATAACTGCTAAAGAAATAGAAACAGCCATCAAAAGTCTCTCAACCAAAAAAAGCCCAGGGTCAGATGGTTTCAGCACAGAATACTCCAAGATTTTCAAACAAGAACTAATACCAATACTCCTCAAATTGTTCCACACAATAGAAACAAAAGGAACATTGCCAAACTCTTTTTATGAGCTACAATTACCCTGATACCCAAACCACAGAAAGACATTACTAAGAAAGAGAGTTACAGACCAATCTCACTCATGAACATTGATGCAAAAATACTCAATAAAATACTGGCAAATCGAATCCAATAACACATCAGAACCATCATCCAACATGATCAAGTCAGCTTCATCCCAGAGATGCAGGTATAGTTCAACATACAAAAATATGTCAATGTAATCTACCATATAAACAAACTGAAAAAAAAAAACACATCATCATCTCATTAAATGCTGAAAAAGCCTTCAACAAAATACAACATTCCTTCATAATAAAGGTCTTGGAGAGAGCAGGGATACAAGGAACATACCTAAGCATAATAAAGGCAGTATACAGCAAGCCAACAGCCAGCATCAAACTAAATGGAGAGAAACTCACAGCAAACCCACTGAAATCAGGAACAAGACAAAGTTATCCACTCTCTCCATATCTATTCAAAATAGTACTTGAGGTTCTAGCTAGAGCAATAAGACAACAAAAAGAGATCAAGGGGATACAAATCGGAAAAGAAGAAGCAAAACTCTCACTGTTTGCTGATGATATGATAATTTACATAAGTGATTCCAAAAATTCTACCAAGGAATTTCTACAACTCATAAACACTTTGAGTAATGTAGCAGGATACAAGATTAACTCGGAAAAATCAGTAGCCCTCCTTTATACAAATTATAAATGGGCTGAGAAAGAAATCTGCCACACCAACTCCAGTGTTGTCTGTGTGACATGACATATGTCATTATGCCAGACCAGAGCTATGTGTCCTATGGGGCTAGGCTTCCTGGAGGTCAATGGCATACAGCCTGGTATTAGCCACTGCTGAGACATAGATGGGTTTCTCAATTAGCTGGCTATGCGGGATATGGGCTTTGCACAATCTCTTTTATAATAATGATATTCTATATATCTACAAGACAAGGATTATCTCTTCAGGAACAGCTCTGGGATAGGGAAGCACCGTATGGGAATGAATAAGACTACAGCAGAACCCTTGTCATGCACGGGGTGTATGATGAGCAAGGGAATAGATGGGTTAATGTTGATGGACAAGGAGTGTTATATTATACTTTGAACTTTATGAATAGGCTTGCTAGATCCCAACCCCCATGGTGTTTGCTGCATAAGAAGGTACAAAAAAGTATATTTCAGCAGGTGCAGAGAACTGATTAGGCATATTTGGTCACTAGATGAAATAAAGAAAGGGTTAGAAAGAGGAAGGGCCATGATAGCGATAATGAGACAGAAACTTTCTATTCTTAGATAAGATGAAACCACTTGACTGAGATTTACGTTCCCAAGGACCAGAGTTCCTCTTCAAAGGATGTTTTATATCTAACACCTGTTCCTGATAATATGCTTTTCTTAAATATCACTGATGTGACTAAAAAAGGCTTTCATACTGTGCCAACTTATGATACATGACCTTCTGATTTTTTCTTTGTTTGAATACTATATAATGAAAACATGAATTCAGTAAAATAGCAGCAGATTCCAACCACTTGTGTGTTGTGTCTGTCTGTCATTCGCCGAACTTGTGCCTTCCTGATTACCAAGACCCTGCTTCCCCCACTGTCTGAGTGGCTCCCCTGAGCCGGTCCGTAGCAGAAATCAGAGAAACATCACCCTTCACAATAGCCACAAATAGCATAAAATACCTTGGAGTAGATCTAACCAAACAAGTGGAAGACCTGTATGACAAGAACTTTAATTCTTTGAAGAAAGAAATTGAAGAAGACACCAGAAAATGGAAAGATCTCCCATGCTCTTGGGCAGGTAGAATTAACATAGTAAAAATGGCAATCTTACCAAAAGCAATCTACAGATTCAATGCAATGTCCATCAAAATCCCAGTAAAATTCTTCACAGACCTTGAAAGAACAATACTCAACTTCATATGAAAAACCAAAAAAATCAGGATAGCCAAAACAATCCTGTATAATAAAGGAACTCCTGGAGGCATCACAATCCCTGACTTCAAACTGTACTACAGAGCTACAGTACTGAAAACAGCCTGGTATTGGCATAAAAACAGACAGGAGGACCAATGGAATCTAATTGAAGACCCAGATATTAATCAACATACCTACAAACACCTGATTTTTGACAAAGAAGCAAAAGATATAAAATGGGAAAAAGAAAGCATATTTAACAAATGGTGCTGGCATAACTGGATATCAACATGTAGAAGAATGAAAATAGATCCATATCTATCCTCATACACAAAACTCAAGACCAGATGGATCAAAGACCTCAACATAAAACCAACCACACTGAACCTCATAGAAGAGAAAGTGGGAAGTACACTTTAACGCGTTGGCACCAGGAACCACTTCCTAAATATAACCCCAGTAGCACAGACACTGAAAGAAACAATTAATAAATGGTACCTCCTGAAACTGAGAAGCTTATGTAAGGCAAGGACACAGTCAACAAGACAAAACCACAGCCTACAGAATGGAAAAAGATCTTCACTAACCCCACATCAGTTTTGGAGTTTTGGAGTCTGATCTCCAAAATATACAAAGAACTCAAAAAGAATTGGTCATCGAAAGAACAAAAAATCCAACAAAAAATGGGGTACAGACCTAAACAGAGAACTCTCAACAGAGGAATCTAAAATGGCTGAAAGACACTTAAGGAAATGCTCAACATCCTTAGCCATCAGAGAAATCCAATCAAAACAACTCTGTGATTCTATCTTCTTTTCTGTATGTTTTGGATGACCTGTGATCTTAGTCCTTCTGATATTCTTTAGTGAATAATCTGCATTTATTGATTTACATGTGTTAAACCAACATTACACTTTGGGTATAAAGCCAACTTGATCATGATTGATCTTTTTGATGTGCTCGTAAATTTAGTTGGCAAGTATTTGATTGAGAGATAAGAAACATTTTCTCCCAAGTGGTAGAACATGAGATTAACAGTTGCCTTCCTAATCACCAATGGCAAACACTGTGAGAATAATCAAGAACACAACCGCACTAACAACTGCCTCAAAAAAGAAATACCTTAGAATAAAGCTAACCAAGGCTGCGAATGAACTCTCCAATAAAGATTTTTAGACCCTGAAGAAAGACATTGAAGGCGACACTAGGAAAAGCGTAGGCCACCATGTTGCTCGTGGAACCAACAATTGCCATCTGAAATCCCTTTATCCCTCTGTTAGACATACGCAAGTGGCACTCCTCCTGGTAGGTAATGTCATAGCTCAGTGTCTCTTTTCCTGCCCAGATTCAGGAAATCTCACTCTCAGAAAGACAGTACCTAGACAGTCTCAGTAGAGACCCACCACCACTCTTCAGTCTGTCCGGGACCCTCGCCTCAGCCACTAGTCCTATCAGTGACCACTGAATAACAGAAGGACCTGAGGCTGGAGAGATGGTTTCTCTTCTAGGGAACTGAGTTCAATTCCCAGCACCCACATGGTGGCCCACAACCATCTATAATTCCAGTGCCAGCAGATCCAATTCTCTCTTCTGGTTTCCACAGTCACTGTCTGCATGTGGTACACAAATATACACACAGGCAAAAACCCACACACATAAAATAAAAGCAGAAGGACCCAATTCTGATAACTTATTCAGGAAAGGCTATCAGAAACATGGGGAGAATCATTTAAAAGACTAGTAGGAAAGTTAGCATTAGAAAATATATTCTGCATAGAATATTGATTGGTCAAAGGCTTCAATACAGACCCGAGAGAGTGACTTCCTGATGGCACAGTTTATGCCCCCAATGGAGACCATATTAGGCATGATGGGCCTGGGGTAGTCAAACACAAAGTCCCTTCGGAACAGCCACACGGATGCATGGCTGAGAACTTCCACCAAGGACACCTCTCTCTGGAAAAGCTCAGAGGCCAGACTCTCAAACGGAATGAAAGATTTATGACATAAGTATTTCAAGGTGAGAGAGAACAGCATGTTTTGGGTCCTTTGCAGGAAGTTCATGTGGTCAGACAGCCTTGTGAGTAGAGTTGGAACATATGAGGGAGGGTTTGGACACTGTGAGGCCTCATACTCAATGTCACAAGGGATGTAGCGCAGGAAAAACACCGCAGGAATATGTAGGTACTTAGCCAACATTGCCCCACAGGGGAGAACTGGGTCTGTTAAGACCACATCAAATGAGCTGGAGTTCAGATGCTGGATCAGGGTCTCGTTGTGCAGTAGATCTGTACAAGACTTTAAAAAGTGTGCTGATATATTTTTGAAAGCCTCAGATATTTTAAAGAATTTCTCCACATAGTTTCCAGTTTCAAAGACCAGGTTAATGCCTCTTGCCATTTGTTGCTTATATCTCTGCTTAGTGTATGAAACGGCATAAGTCCAGAGGGTGAAGAAATCCTCGTCTTCAATGTGCAGAGTCACATCTGGAGCCAGGACCACAATCTGGTGACCCTGGGCATGGAGCTCCCTCACAACATCCCTCATGCTCAGCCAGTGGCTGCCATCAATGGGAATCACCAGCACCGTCCCACCTTCAGCCCAGGGCAAGGCACAGAGCAGGAGCAGCCCCACTAATCCTTGTAGGGGCACAAGGAGCCCCGTAGTCATCTCTGTAGAAGCTCACGGGAGCAGATCTTCCTCACCGGGCTCTGCCTCTTGATTTTGGTTTTTCATCTTATATCCAGCCCAACCTGGCCACATCATTGGGTGGCACAACCTCCCAGATGTTAATCATTGAAGAATAAATCTATCCTTGACTCCTGCTCAACCCTGCTTCTAAACAACACAATATTGATTTTATTTCTTTCTTAGAAAAACTGTGACAGGACGCTCTCTTTAGGGGACATCCTCGTTCATATCTTGTTTTCCTCCAATTTAAAATTAACAAGGCTGTGTATATCCATTTCATCATCTCATCCTCTGTTAGCATATTCTAACAGGCTGGCTGGCCCTGACCATTTTGATCTACAATGTCACATTTTTATCTGTAACCTTATTGGGTAACTCCCTGAAGCCTCGCTTCCCCTCCACAAGGAGAACTCAGTACACTGTAAGGTAAGGATCATCATTAAGTCAGCTTGCCCCAGAAACAGAGGGTGTGTGGCTCTCTGGTGAGGTTCATTTACCTAGCTATCTCTGTAATGAGCAGGGAACAGTTTTTGAAGGTTGTTGCCAAGTGTGGGAATAAAGGAAGATACTTCAAACTCAAAACTGGATGGCTTGATTATAAAGCAAGGTCTGCTGAGAATTCGGTGTGCACCCGTGGATAAGAGTCAATGAAATCTAGGCTAGTCCAACCCAGGCAATGACATAAAGTGGGCTTAACAAGCTATTTCCCATGAGCTCCTCACTTTGCATTAGCCTAGGGTTTGGCTCTGTCTAAAGGGCTGTTCTCCTGGATGCTGGGGGTTGTGCAGGCTTCTGTCTTCACCCTGGCCTCTGAGTCTTCCCAGTGGGCACTGCAACTACAGGCACCTCAATACTTTAACTCACCAAAGGCTGTGGGAAGGAACAGAGAGATCTTTGGAAAGATTAGACATGGAAGAAATTAGAACCAAGTTCTTAAAGAATGGGCACTGCCTGAACCAACAGAGACCTGACATAGTAACTTCTTGCTGGGATGTGTACATCACCAGTACCTCATCACAGGGATAAAGAGGAACCCTTAAGACCACATCAAAGGAGCTGTATTTCTATACCTAATTGGAGGTGTGCACAGTAGACCCAGGCATGACTTCACACAAAAGGCAGATAACTTTCTCAAATATGCCAGACCTTTCAAAAGTGTCCTCGGGTGTCTCAGACCAAAGAATTTTTGAAAGCCACCAACTATACTTGGGTTCCTCGTTGGTGTAAGGAATGGTATAGGCTTCCAGGGTGGGAAAAATCTTTTCCTGTGAATTGTGAATTCACCTCTGGAGCCGAGACTATAGTCTGGTATCTCCCTTCCATCTCCCAATACTCAGCCAATGGCTGCCTTCCATAGGAAACAGCACCCCTGCATCCTCAGTCAAGGGCAGGGCACACAGTAAGAACAGAGGTCTTGTGAGCCCCCACACGGGCATACGGAGTCCTGCTGGTGGGCTTTCCTCACCAGATCGTATGCCTCCTACATTAGTTTCTTCATCTCTACCGTCTTTCCAGCAGGCCACCTGACACAGTGGGTTGATACTGGGCAGCATGGCACTGCCCTGAATAAATCCATCCCTGTCCTTCACTATTGCCCTATGTTACAGCCTCCTTTTCAAAGTATCCGACCTTTTTACTTCCTTTCTAGAATAAGTCCCAAGACCTGGTGCTCTTACCAAAGGCGCCCCAGTTCGCCTCTTTTCTCGCAACTCCTGAGAAAGGCTGTGGGAAAACCCTCTCATTTCACTACTTCCACCCTGGTAGTCACATCTAGCGAGCTACAGTTGGGCTCTGAATAGTGTCTGATGCCTCGGTCCCCAGTAGAAGCACTGGATGTAATCCCAGGGTTTTGATTTGAAATGTCCCATAAAAAGGCTCATTGTTTGAAAGCTTGGGCCCCACCTGGTGGCACTATTGAGTCATTGGATGATGAGAACACTGAGTCATCATCCATGGATTAATGGACGCTAATCTCCATGGATTAATCCATAGGCATATTTATACTTGACTGTCCTTTGAGGAAGTGGGGTCTAGACGTGGGTGTAGGTCGCTGGATGTTTGCCCTTAAATGTTGTCTTCTCTCTCAGAACGTCTCCTCTCATTCTGCCTCCCAGCTACCATGATTGAGAGTCTCCCATGAGTCAAAGCTAAACTTTCTTACTTTAACCTATTTCTCTTCAGCTCTTGTCACAGCTGCGAAAGGTCTATTTGGTGACTTGTAAGTCTCTTTTCCCACACTTGGACAAGACCAGCTCAGGCAGTTACACACAGTGACTTGACACAGCACTCTCTTCCCATGGACTGCTCACCTTGGGACCAAAGTGAGACAAACAAGCACCTAGGATCTCAGCAAATGAGAAGCTCTGCTCTGAGTGCTGAGGGCTGCAGCCTTCTGCATTGTTTAGCAGCATGGGTAGACATTAACCTGGGCCTCCGCTGGGGTTTGTGATCCGGACTCCTTAATATTATCACCGGCCCCAAGTGCTGATAAGGATGGAGTCTCCAAGAAAAACACGGACTATATAATTTGTGAATCCCATGCTCAAATTTCAAGATGAAGAAAGCCAATGTGTGACCCAGGTAGGTCAACGTCCAGGTTGGTCCTGCCCCAGGGTGCTACCTTTGCAGGTACCAAGTAGATTGTTGTCATCCAGGATTGTGAGTCCAGCCTCCCTGAGCTGCCTACCTTTCTATCCCACCACAGCTCTGCTTTCCTGCCCAACCCGGTCCTCCATGGTTAGATTCTTAGAGAATTTGCCTAATTTATACATTTACACTGAAAACAGATTCCACCACTGAGACACTTCCTGTGTATCTCCAGCTCATACTGTGTAAAAGATCCTTTGTATTTTATACTTCCCTGGAATCCAGGATCTTGCTTCTCTTGCTTTCTCTCCCCAAAGCAACTCAGTGCTCTCTTCGTAGCTTTTCCCTCTGCCCTAGCCTCTTCTGTGCATGTCATCCAAAAGGCTCAATTTTTGTCCTTCTACATGAGTCAGATCATGTCAATTGCCTTCTGGTGAGACCCAAACAACATGACCTAAGTCTAGGTCATGACCACTCACGTCCTTTGCAACGGCCACACCACAACAGCAAGAAAGGGAATGAGGTAGTTGACAGAGAAACCAGAACTTAGCACCTATGTTTTCTTCCCAGAATGCTACTGTTGACATTACAAAGATGTTGACATTACAGCCGCTGAGCAAGGTAGCCATTTCCTGGAGGCAGGATGCCACGCCCTCTACCTAGACTGGGGATGCATCTCATGTGCACCCACAGCGGCACTGAACGCCTCTGGGAAAGCACACCAGGATAATGTTGGTGATCCCCCACTTCCCTAGATGGGTCTGTTGTGAATTCACTTTGACTTGCCAGAAAGCCATGTTACAGAGAACGTGTTCTTTTTAAAGGCTGAGAGCAAACTATTAAAGTCAATGACTGGGGTTTCATGGTTGCTTAGTGGCATGTGAGGACTAGACTCAGTCATGAGTTGGTTCTACAACTGTGGCAGACTTTGAAAATGGGAAAAAGCTTTTTCCTAAGTTTACATGAACCAGCCATATGTAGGTGATGGAATAGAAGGAACTTGACAAAATTTACCTGAGGTCTGACTGGATGAGGCAACTATAACACATCTGGGAAAGTCCATTCTTCCAATACAATCTATGCTCCACATAAAGACCTTTGGAAGCAGAGGTGACACGGGATGGTCTACCACAAGCTGTCTCACCACCCACATATTCATATATGAAGACTGAAACGAACTAAACATGAAGCAAGTTCTTAATTTTCCCCAGAGAAGCCAAGCGGTCTAAACACACTGTCACAAACTAGACAGCATCAGAATTGCCTTGGGCACCTGTTAGTGCTCTTACAGTCAGGCCTGCAGGCACACAACACACAAGAGGTCTGTAAGCTTTGGCTCTGACGCAGGGCACAGGGGATCTGCCAAACAGCATCCAACAGGCTCTGACGTACCTGGGCAGCTGCTTCCCACATGCTAACTGAACAAGAAGTGCCAGCCAGAGCTTTGCAGACATCAGCAGGTGGACAAGGAGCTCTCACGGTAACAATCAGTCACTGAGTGGTTCGCTGGCTGTGGTGGTCAGTTTTAACTGTCAACCTAATGTAGGATCACCAAGGCAAAGAGTCTCAAGAAGGGATTATCTATTTTGGGTTGCCTTGTGGGCCTGTCTGTGGAGCCACTCTTGAGTGAATTGAATTTGGAGTACTTGGCCCACTGTGGGTAGCTCTATTCCCTGGAGCTATAACCTGAGCTGTACAGCCGCAAAGAAATCCAGCTAAGTAGAAGCAAGGAAGCAAGCGTGCAGGCACTGTTTTTGACTGTGGGTGTCACGTGACTAGCTGTTTCAAATTCATGCCACCCTTGACTTCTCTGTTATGATGGACTGTAACTTCGAATTCGTTAGTTAAAATAAACTCTTCCTCCCTTGAGCTGCTTTTATTTATTTTTTTGGTGGGAGAGGGCACGTTATCACAGCAACAGAAAAGGAACTAGGCCACTGGAGGAGCTTTTCCTTTGAAAAAGTTGGGGATCGGAGGAAGGGACGGCCCAGTGGTTAAGGGCACTCAATGTTTTGCCAGAGGACCCCAGTTTAGTTCCCAGAATCCACATGGTAACTCACACACGTGTGTCACTACAGTTCCGTGCTTTGGCATTCACCACAAATGAAGTGCAGAGATGCCAGGAGTTTGGGAGATGGCCAGAGCAGCAGCAGAGGGCTGGAATTTAAGAGATGTCCTTCCTAGGGCTGCTACACCAGAGAACCCAGAATGTGGAGGCCTGCGGGATGTGCTTGCTCTCTCGCCATTCTAGAATCCTTCAGTCCAATTCAGGTGTGGGCAGGGCTACCCTCCTTCTGAAATATCCAAGAAGCACCAGCCTTTCCAGCCTGTGGTATTAGCCTTAGACAGATTGGGGGAACCCACCTTCTTTGGGGTAGCATTTTAAAAATCACTGTAGTTTTAATGATAAATTAATTCTAAAATGCTCTCTGATATTTAGTTTTCAGAAAATAAAGCAAGTGCTGGAGGTGGGGGGGGGGGCGCGTAAGGCAAACCGACGCCCTCATTAGCAGCTGATGGACTCTTCATGCTGACCTGCCGACCTTGAGCAATAGGACTAATGTCTAACAGCCAGACAGACTACCCCCAAAAAACAGCGGCGGGCAGATCAACACCTTGAGACACCACAGTACAAAGACTGCAGCTGACTGCCTTGGCTCCTGAAGACAAAGCTTCAACCAGGTCCGTCCAGGGTTGTTTATGCCAGAGGATTTGCTTTCATAACCACGAACTCTAGTGAACTCTAGATCACCCGGCCGGGGCTCAACCCAAGCCGCCTGGCTAGCACTCCCCTAGGCCTGGCAGAGGAGCTGCTGTGATTGGTGCCAAGGAGGCAAGGTTGTGATTGGTCCCTTCAAATGGCTAGAGGGGCAAGGGAGGCTAGGATTGGTTCAAACACCTTCTCTTGGGCTGCTCAGGCTCCCTGGGGGAGCTGTCTCGTGGACACCGTCCTGTGGAATGCCTTTTCTTGTGTGGCCTTACTGGCCGACTCTCAGTAGTGAGGGCTGAGTGAGCAAGACTGAAGAAGCAACAGAGGCAGCCACAGCTGAGTGCCTGTGGGCCAGGCTACAAAAGGGTCCTGCCAGCCTGTCAAAACAAAGACGCTAAACAGTTCGGGAGCCTCCAGAAGGAAGGAAAAAGAAAGAAGTGGTGAATGGGGACAGCAAGATAGGTTTATACCTGAGACTGGAGAAGAACAAAAGGCCATGAGGGTCAGGGAAAAGGAAGTGCATGCAGGAGCTGGCTGCCAGAAGCACTCGGAGAATGTCCAAGTCTTCAGGGCCAAGGGTCTCGGACCCCAACTCACTCTTAACTGTGTTTTTAACCTTCTGTGTCCTAGGAGGTATTCAAAGGTGTAAAAATGTGTTCCTGCTTTCTTCTACCTGGGTAATACACGACCAAAATGCAACTGAGGTAATTTGTCTAAATGAGCAACGTTTGAAGGTCCTAAGGCATATAGTCTTCAACTCCTTCCCTTCCTCCCTCCCTCCCTCTCTCCCTCCCTCCTTTCCTTCCTTTCCCCCCTTCCAATTGCAATCCCAATTCAACCTATAACAAAGCCTCGTGTGCCACGCCAGGAACCTGAGTTTCATCCCCAGCATAGAGAAAATTACAGAAGGAAGTGTGGCGTGCAACCATGTTGTGCTCTTTAGAGGAGTGGAGGATCTAGAGGGGTCAGCCTGAACTGACCTCTTGTGCAGAGGGGAGAGTGAATTAAAAGCAGCCTAGTTCCAGGAACAGCCCCATATGAAAGCAGGAAATGGCGATATCCACCAGAGGGCGCGCAAGAGCCGTAGAGAGAAGGTCTGTCTACAGGGTCATCCAGAATTCCGGTGGGAGGGAGCACCTTGCCCTGGGAGCCTTGAAGACAGCACTCTAGAAAGTGCTTCTCCACTGTGGCTGAAGCATTCCAGGACCCAAAACTATGCCCAGTAAGCACCTTTCAGATGGACATAGAGAGGGATGGGAACAGGCCTGCAAGAGGGTACCTATTTATTCCATTACAGGGGCTTCGCCACTAAATTACCTCAGTGGCACTTTGGTCAACTATTAACCTGGTAGACGAAAACAGGAACAATGTACACAATCAGCTCTAATTCTTCACAGCAGTGGGGGAGGAGAGAACATTTCCAACTCATCCTACACGGCCATCCCGCGAAGATCAAATTGTTTTATTGAGATAGAACTCAGCACATAGGCGCTTGCCATCAAGTCTGACTCCTGGAGTTCAAACCCAGAACACACATGGTGACAGAATTAATTCCTGCAAGCTGTCCCCTGATGTCCACATGCACACCCATAGTGTGTGCACCCTCACCCTACACTAAATAAATAATTGTAAAATGTATGTTTAAAATGTAATAAACCTTCCAATGTCTTTCCTGAATATATACACAGAAATCCTCAGCAAAATAATGTCAGACCAAATCTAGCAACACGGGTAATAATAGTTACAATAGTATTGTCCCCGAAAGACAAAGTTGGCCTAAGACCAACTGCTGTACTACACTTTGTCATAGAACAAAGAAACCACATGTTGAACTTAACAGACACAAGAATTGGATTTGACAAAATCCAGCAGACCCTGTATCATAAGAATAAAAAACAAATTAGTGACAGTTGGGAATATTGTTTTAATCCAAGGATCTACCCAAATATCTCTAGGTATAACATGCAATGAGGAAATGCTAAACGCTTTCCCTCTGAGACTGGGAGCAAAGAAAGGATGTCTTCCTTCCTCATACACTCTAACTAGGCAATTAATCAGCAAAAACAAACAAACAAAAATCCTCCCAGGCTGGAAAGGAAGAAATACAATCTCTACAGCGCACATGATCTTCTATTTAGAAAATCCTATCCACTACAAACTTCAACAGCAAATAAATCCAGCAAGGTTACAAGGTACATGACCATTATCCAAAAATTGATTATATGTCTATATCGTAGTAATATATAATTCAAAATTAAAATGGAACAGTCCCACTTAAAATTACACCTAAAACTAAAATGCACTTGCTGCTCTTCCAGATGACCAGAGTTTGGTACCTGGCAACTATGTCAGGTGGCTCGAAATTACCTGTTCCTTCAGCTGCGGGGGGTTCCTACACCCTTTTCTGGCTTCTGCTAGCACCCTATGCACACACACTTACACCTCCATACAGACACATGCACAAACGCTCATAAATAAAATATTTCAGTAATAGATGAAAGTATGGGTCTTAAATGGAAAGTACAAGACAGTGTTGAAGGCTGTTCAAGAGGACCCAAACATGCAGAAGCCTGTCCCACATTCTCAAAACAGACCCTTTAATGCCGTTAAGATGGTATCAAGATGTAAAGGAAAGCTAGGGAGAATGGCTCACTAGGCAGAGTGTTTACAGGAACAAGCCTAGGACTGGAGCTCAGATCCCCGGAAGTCATGTGAAACCAGATGTGGATGTGTGCATCTGTAACCCTACAGAGAGATGGGAGGCGGGGACAAATGCGTCCAAAGAGTTCATGGGTCATCTAGCCTGTCATCTACAGCAGTGAGCAATCATCGATCCCGTCCCACGCAAAGTAGAAAGGTTGTCCTCTGACCTCCTCATGGGCACCCTTGTACCTACACTCACATACACAAACACACATGCGTGCACACATGCACACACACATGCACATCTCATACACATACACATAAAAAGGGAAACTACAAAGAAAAATAACCTGGTATACATTCTACATGCATTACAACTTAACCACAAGTATAGAAGCAGTTTAGAGATGCACAATGGCCTTGGCGCCCGTCCCCCACCAAAAGACATGAAAATGGCCAATAAGCAATCGAAAAGATGGTGACTATTGAGCCATTATGGAAAGGAAAATAAAAACTCTATAGCATTCTTACCTAGTAGAATGGCCACAAATTTTAAGTGGAAAATAACAAATGTTGACAAAGATGCTGAGAAACTAGAACCTCCATTCATTACTAGTGAGAATATAAAATGGTGAAGCAACTGTGAAAAAAAAATCAATAACTTAAACATGAAATTTTTAGATGGCCCAGCAACTCCACTCCTGAATATATATTCAAAAGAACAATAATGTAACCAAAGATTTGTACCAAAATCTTCATAACAGCACTTTTCTTAATAATGGAATCTATTCAAATTGTAGAAACTCAAATGTTGATAAACTGATAAAATGTGAGATATTCATACCCATATTATTCAGCCAGAAAAGTGAAGTATTGATACATGCTACAACATGGATGAACTTTAAAAACATACAAAGAAAGCTGATCAAAAAGACTACAAATTCTCCGGGTGGTGGTGGCACACGCCCTTAATCCCAGCACTAGGGAGGCAGAGGCAAGCAGATCTCTGTGAATTTGAGACCAGCCTGGTCTACAAGAACTAGTTCCAGGACAGGCTCCAAAGCTACAGATAAACTCTGTCTTTTTTTTTTTAAGATTTATTTATTTATTATGTATACAATGTTTTGCCTGCGTGTATGTCTGCCGTCCAGAAGAGGGCACTAGATCTCATTACAGATGGTTGTGAGCCACCACGTGGTTGCCGGGAATTGAACTCAGGACCTCTGGAAGAGCAGCCAGTGCTCTCAACCTCTGAGCCATCTCTACAGCCCTCTTTTTGAAATTTCTAAGATATGCTGAAGTCCATGGAGACAGGAGGCAAAGGTTGAAAGGCTGTCTAAGGTTAGGGTTTAGGGGGGTCTTTGGAATTGTCTGGAGATGCTGTTAAATGACACTAGTGATTGTTGATAAGTCTGTGGACATAAAACTATACATAAACTGTCTTCCTTCACTCTATCAACTTGACACAACCTAAAGTCACCTGAGAAGGGAGTCTCAATTGAGGGATTGCCTAGGCCAGGTTGGTCTGTGGGAGGGTTTCTTGATGTTAGTTGGTGTAGGGGTGGCCAGCTTACTGTGCACAGGCAGTGCCTTCCTTATACAGCTGAGGCTCGCCTGCCCAGGGAAATCCTGGGCCTGAGAGAGCTGGCAAGCAACTTCCCCTGAGGGTTCCTGCTGGAGTTCTTGTTCTGGCTGCCCTCAGTGATGGACTGTGGCTTAGAAATGTTAGCCAAAGAAACCCTTTCCTCCCCTAAGCTGCTACTGATCAGTGTGCTGCTAGTGGTCTCTGTACACAACAGAGAGAAAACCAAGGCAAAAATCATTAAATTGTAAACATTAAATGGGTGAGTCTATATGGTATACAAATATTTGAGGGTTTTTTTTTTTTTTTGGTAACTCACTTAAAGCAGAAAGATACGTAAAACATTTTAGAAACTTGAAGGCATACATCTGATCCAGTATTACCTAAATTATTGCTAAATTTCTAGCTATTTGGACACTGATGTTGAACACCGAGTGGGAACCTGGACTCACTCCAGCATTTATAACTGATTAACAGAAATTCAAAGCCAAAACGTTTTATAATCTCCAAAGAAAGCAGCCACACATCACAGGCGTGGTAGACACTGGGTTAAATGAGGGCTTTAAAAAGTGCGCGGTAGGGATGAATCAGCACTTGGGTGGGGGGTGCACCCCGGGGAGAGAGCTCTGTGAGCTGCAGACCCAGGCTTAACGTTATTCTCTCTGGTAAGCCCTCTCGCCCTCTTGGTCCTTCCCCATTTCTTCCCCGGGTTTCCGCCTCCCTCTCTCTTCTTTCCTCTCTTTTCCCCTTCCCTCCTTCCCTCTCCTGCCTCCCTTTTGTCCTTCACTCTCTCCCCCATTCTCCCATTTCCAGGCTGTCCCTGATTACATCAGCCACCCCACCCACTTCAGCTTCTCTGAGTGTCCTGAGTGCTCAGAGTACAGGTTTGTGACCCCATGGTAGACCAGACCAGTATCCTCTTTTAAACAAACGAAATCTTCCCTTCTTCCTTCCCTTCCCTTCCTTCCTTCCTTCTTCTGTCCCTACATCTTTCTTTCCTTTGCTTTTCTTTTTACTGCGATGGGACTTGAACCCAGGGCCATGCACATGCTATGTAAACAAGGTTGCTTCCATTTAGCTACATCCCAAGACCTAAATCCAATCTTCACAATGATTGCAGCACTGTGCCTCCACCAGTCCACCTGGCTCTAAGCATGCCCACCACAGCAGGTGGGAAAGTCTGAGAAAGGCTCTCTGGGTCTACTGGAGGGTTTCTCCTCAGACAGAAATCCTAGATAAAAGACAGGAGTGGCCTGACGCCACTCCTGAATTAAAAACGCACATTATTATTTCCAAAGTAGTTGCATATCCTAAGCCATAAAGAGATGCTTGTTCGGACCACCATATCTTTCTGATAAAGGCCAGAGGGCAAATGATCAGATTTTAGAAGCCACTTGCATCCTGTCACACATTCCTCCATAGCTGTCAATATCCCTTTAATTGGGATATTATACTGACCATGCTTACTATAGCTCCCGTGAAAGCAAGACTTTGGGAGCTATAACCTCAGACCTTTGTTGTCCAACCTCTGACTTGGGACCCATGGACTAAACCGGTTGAAAGCATTTTGGTCTGAATCTGTGCCCTGAGTCAAATTTTCACCTCTGTGGACTAAAGGTTTCCAAGGCTCATTCAAAGGTTCTGAGACTGTCACCAGATCACTGACCCAAGCAAGAACCCTGTCTTCACCCAGCCTCAAGGACACACATCTTTGCTGCTCTGAGCCCAGCATTCCCTTGCCTACTACTGTGTCATGTGACCAACTTCCCAGTGACGATGCCAAATACAGAAGAGGGGGCCCCAGTTGATGAGAGTCACACCTGCCTGTGAAGAGATGGTGCGAGGAGTCAGGAGAAAGGAGTCCACCCACCTGAGAGAGTTTTTCCTTCTTCTTGCAGTTGGTGCCTCCAATGAAGATCATGTTGGGCATGACTGGCCGGGGGAATTCGAACACAAAGTCATACCGTAACAGCCACAGAGAGTTCTGGTGCAAGGTCGATAGGGACACATCTCTCTTGAGGAGATCTGAGGCGAGAGCTTCATACTTTGAATACAGACAATAAAATACGTAGTTCTCCGCGAGGTTAACAATGAAGTTGGCCACCCGTTGGGGGAATGTCATGTGATCGGAGAATTTGGTATAGAATCTGGGAACATAGGACACTGGACTTGGACTTTGTCCATGCATGTGCTCTAGAGAGCATGGGAAACCTCTGAAGAGGTAGATGGAGGGCAGCTTCAGATACTCAGCGAGGATAACCCCGCAGGGCATGGCTGGGTCTGTGAACAGAGCATCAAACTTGCTCTCCCTTAGGAAGCTGAGGGTGGCGGAGTCCTTCAGAAGGCTCTGGCAGTTGAAATAGCACAGGTCAATGATAACCATGTTGTTGCCGTACTCTCTGAAAGGAGCCATCAGCTGTGAACGGGGAGCAAAGTGGTTGTTCCCAAAGGTGCGGTAACGGGTCTGCAGCTCCTCAAGGTCATAGGACACCGGAAAGATTTTCCTCTTGTAGTATTTGGATTCTCCCAAAAGCAAACTGATTTCTGGCACTAGCACCGTGATATCATGCCCCCTTTGACTGAGATGCTCCACTATCTCCTTCATGCTAAGCCAGTGGCTTCCATCCTGGGGGACCACCAGCAGCTTGTCACCTAGAATCGAGCCCCAAAGCACAAAGAAGAGAAACCCTGCAGGAGCTCTCTGAGCAGCAGCAGGAAGGCAAGCCATCCTAGAGGAAATTAAAGCAACACCAGTGAGCACTCCTGAAGCCACAGCACTCTGAGCTACTCCCTCTAACGCACCCAGTGATTTTAATACTCCCCGCCTTCCTCTCCCTTGCTCCGAATCATGCCCTCGACTACAAAGGAAGAAAAATTAATATTTAACCATATTTAAGCACATAACTCACTTTTCATAGCTTATCAACCTTCCTTGGAGAGGCTAGGTTTCTTAGCTCTGTCTCCACTAATGGACCTCTCCCTCTCCAGTGGATCTTTGCTGCTCACTGTTAAAGGACAACCTGGATCGGGGGCAGGGGACCCTGCAGACCTGTGCCTTGTGAGGTCAGTGGAGGAATGGTGCTCTCTGTCTCTGTCTCTCTCGCTCTCGCTCTCGCTCTCAATGCTCTGACACTTTCTTGCCAACTTTGTTCACAATAGGAACTTAAAAGAGGACATAATGTTCAGAGCAATACAGAGCCCTGTGCCCCAAATTCTTAATCTTCACCTTCTCCTGTGTGTCTTTGGATCCCTACCTTTATAAGGATGCCAGTCTTACTGTGATAGGACCCATCCTAAGGACCTCCTCTTCACTACCCCCATCTGCAATGACCATAACTAAGGTCAACTTCAGAGGTTGGCCTGGGCATCGACTTCAAATTTTTGTGTGGGGGGGGGATATGCAAGTTAGGCCTTAGCCCCCACCCGTCTTCTCACACGGTACAAGCTCAGAACACAGTTATGACCAGCATATGTGCAAGAAACTGAGGATATTGCCTAAGCAAAGGATATTTCTTGTTACCCTTGTAGCTTTTGAAAGAAAACAAGAATTAGGTACTTCCAGCTCAACTGCTCACAAACTATTGGACTTAGAATTTCTTCACGATCATTAAACAGTGGAAAATGATGACAAGTGTAATTTAAAAACTTAATTGAGGGGCTGGAGAGATGGCTCAGTGGTTAGGAGCACTGACTGCTCTTCCAGAGGACCTGAGTTCAATTTCCAGCACTGTCATGGCAGTTCATAACTGTCTCTAACTCCAGTTCCAGAGGAACTGGCACCCTCACACAGACATGCAGACAAAACACCAATACACATAAATAAATCTTTTTTAAAAAAATCAAAATAAAAACTAATTAAAGGTCAGATGCTTGCCTAGTCAATAATCTTTGCATCAGGCAGGTGGAGGCAGAAGGATCAGAAGTTCAAGGTCATCCTCAGCTACACGGTAAGTTTGAGGACAGCCTGGAATACATGAGTGTTTGCCTCAAAAACAGGATCGGGCCAGAAGACAAGGCTCAGCAGTTAAGAGCACTGACTGCTTTTCTAGGGGACCCAAGTTTGATTCCCAGCTCCCTTGGGCAGCTAAAAACTGCAACTCCAGCTCCAGGGCTCTGATATCTTCTTCTGACCACTGTGGACAGCGCAAGCTCATGGTGCACAGATTTACATATAAGCAAATGCCCATACACATAAAATTAAAATAAATAAAATCTCAAAACCAATTTTTAAAAAAGAACTTAGATTTTATTTGTGATTCTAGAATCAGGATAGTGCCTCACATAGAGTGAGTATTTCAAGGAACCAACCTGGGAGACACCAAGCCAAAGGCCTTCAGAACCTTTCCATTGCACCCTTCACAATGTTTGTGTGGGTTCACGTAGTCAAAGGACCACTTCAGAAATTGAAGTAGCAGGCCGGGTGGTGGAGGCACACACCTTTAATCCCAGCACTTGGGAGGCAGAGGCAGGCAGATCTCTGTGAGTTCAAGGCCAGCCTGGTCTACAAAAGCTAGTTCTAGGACAGGTTCCAAAGCTACAGAGAAACCCTGTCTAGAAAAACAAAACAAAACAAAAAGAGAGGGAGAGGGAGAGAGAGAGAGAGAGAGAGAGAGAGAAATTAAAGTTGGCATACCCAGACACACACAAACACCTCCTAGTTAATCTATACAAACAAGAATAAACCCATCTTGCTAACATGCATCAGCTGGGGGCTAGAAATTTGTCAAAGAGTGGCTTTGTTTGATGTTTTCTCAAGTTCATTTAGTGTCTGACCTCCTAGGTAACAGCTGGAATTCCTAATCTCCTTCTCCATTTGTTTTATTGCAATGTCACATACCCTGCAGCTTCCAGAAAATTCCACAGTACCCTTAGGAGAAGATGCACCTGGGAAAAACAAATAACCGTTTTGGTACTGCTGTGAGAACAGCGTAGCCTTTCATGTGTCCTAAAATGGGCTCAAAGAACCACAGGGCCCCTAGAATGTATTTTGAAACCCTTTGTTTGTTATTAAGGGTTGGTAAACATTCTGGCTAGTGGCCCAAGCCTTTCTTATTGATGCATGCCATTGATTTCCATGAAGTGACAGAGCCCTGGGGAGTGAAATCTACACTGAACAGACATGATGAGCATGTTCCTGTGACAGCCCAGCTCAGGTCAGATGTGACCAGGGGTCTGCAGCTTTCTATCCTCCTTGAGGTGGTCTAAATGAAAATGGTCCCTGTAGGCTCATAGAGAACGGCACTATTTAAAAGGATTCAAAGGGGTGGCCTTGTCGGGGAAAGCGTGTCACTGGGGGGTGGGCTTTGAGGTTTCAGATGCTCAAGCCTGGCGCAGTGTCTCTCTCTTTCCCTGATGCCTGCTAATTCAGATGTAGAACTCTCAGCTCCTTCTCCAGCACCATGTCTGTGTAAGCCAGCCCCAATTAAATGTTTTCCTTTATAAGAGTTGCCATCAATGTGCATCTAGACAACAATAAAGCCCTAAGACACTCCCCCTAGACAATGTGCATAATAACCAAGATGTCGGCTCTGAACGTCCCCTTTCCTTGAGGCTCTGCTAATGTCCCATCTGTGATGTCCTCCCTGGTCAGCCCATGGTCAGACAGCCCAGCCTGTCACTCTGGAGCTGCTTCCCTTCTTTGCCATCATTCTCTCACCTGTTGTGCATTTACTATATCTCCCCCAGACTACCAGGAGCATGCGCAGGGCAGGGTCAATGTTGTACATTTATTGTACCTCCCGACTACTCTCTCCCTGACTCCCGGGAGCATGCACGGGGCAGGGTCAATCAATGCTCTTCTTACTCTCTGCTGTCTCTGCAGCACCCAGATGGGTGTCTGGTATAGAGGAGGCTCTCAGTACACATCTGCGGGAAAATGGACTAGCTTTGCTATCCATTCTATCCGTGTGCTTTATTTCCATTCAAGTAGTGAAGGTTCACTCAAGGAACAACAAACACAGAACCAGCTCCCTTTTGAGGAGTTCGTACCCAACTCTTTGACATGCGTATAAAGGAAAAACCAACTTTTTCCTTAAGGCATCCACACAGCACTTATGTTACCAGACTGCGGGTGGGCGGGCAGGCGGGGAGGGGGGGCTGTCCTCCTACCCAGCTGGTAAGTATGATTCACTTAGCACTTAGCAGAGTTGACAAAGCTCTCAAGTTAAGGGCTCAGTCCCACAAGACTGTCTCCACTTCAGACACTCTCAGCTCCTGAACTGCTTGGCTGCAGATCGGAGGCTCCTCCATTTGGCTTTGCATGCTCTCTTAGAATGGCTCATAGAACTAGCATTACCCAGATAATGGCTATTGCAGTGAATCTGGGCAGCAATGCAACAAAGACATGGAGAAGTGCAAAGGGTGTGGGGGCAGGGACAGGAAAATTCCCTGTGCTCTGGAGCAACATACGCATCTTCAGCAACCTGGCAGCTCTCCAAACCTGCTCCCTCTGCGCTTTCGCACAGGCTTTATTGTGCAACACACAGGATTGATTACATTATTGTTGATCAGTAATCCACCCAACCCTTCAGCCCATTTCTCTGCCCTGCCCTCTAATCTCAAAGTTGGTCCCAGCTCCCTTCCTTAGAAACTTTGCAAAAGTTACCCCCCTTTAGCATAAGCTACAAAAAAAGAAAAAGAAAAAGAAGTTGAAAAGCTTGTTACAAATAAGGAACCCCTACAGTTTTGCCCTCCCATCCATCCCTCTGGAAATTACAGGCATCTGTGAAGCTCTGGACAGGAAGTGAGGACAAAGACACATAGATTTCAAGTTCTGTATTATACTCTTACAACACATAATCTGTTACTTGCCTTTAAGATATTAAGGTTTGAGAAATGTGCTTCTAGGTAGCATGTGATGAAGGCTTGGGGAAGAATCAGAGATCCGGGAGTCTGCTTGCAGTCAGCCACCATCAGCTAATGAAGTAATTCAGCCCCTGAACTCCGGGTTTCCCAACCACCACCAAGGAGGGAGGGGCATGTTTGCTCTGCTGAGGGCGGACTGGGGAGTGCTGGCTGGGGAAAGCAGGCCGCCCAGGAAGATGGTGCTCTTTGCATCCCAGATCTGGCTCTCCCAGACCTTGTCACGCACATGCATACTTTGGCTTGCCAAAGCCTGCCTTAACCTTGGCACCCTAGTGTGATGGGGCTCAGGAAAGCAGATTAAGAGGCCATCCCAAGGGCAAGCCTGGTCCCAGGAATCCAGCCAAGATGAAAGTTAACTGTTCAAAGACTCCACTGAGTCCAGGCTGGGGAGAGGCATCCATCCTCAGGGTTTTATTATTATTATTATTTTTACCCAGAATGAAGAGAGACGAAGGGAGGGTGCACGCATCCTGGTTCTGTCTACATAGCAGTGAGACTCCATCCCCAGAGACTCCCTAGGATGCACAGTGCAGTTCTGTACTTCCCAAGAAGCCTACCGAGGTTCTTCTCACAACAGAAAAGCTCTGGAGAAAGAAAGGCTTTACACAAGCTGATGTGGACTGGGAGAAGCAAGGGGAACGGTAAACTCAGAGTCTTAATGCCAGATACACATTCTACTGAGAGACCCATGGCCTAGGCCCTTCAGAGCAAAGTCCTGTTCCTATTCCGGACAGGCCCAAAGGGACAGAGGTTGAAGGCAGGAGGAGGGCAGGAGAGGAAGGCAGCCAGGAACTGTCACAGTATAGCATCACCAGAAGAGTTGCCTTGCAAGCTCTGCTCACAGTAGAGACTTGACTCTACTGTTTCTAAGACTGGTCTGTGAGTGTGCATGCATATGAGTGGATGTGTGTGTGTGTGTGTCCATGCACACCCACATGTGTGAATGCGTGTGTGCACACAGACACAGGAGTGTGTAGGCACTAGAAGATGGAGTCTGGCAGGTCGGTTACTCATCAGTTTGAACACTAAAGAATTGCTGCCCAGGAGGCACACACAGGCCCACCATGGGAGGGAGGTGTTAAAAGACTCCCCACACTGCTTCTGAGTATACAGGGGAATGTCAGCTTTCACATAGGGATTTCTGAAGAACAAACAACTCAGGCGTGGGGCACTCAGCAGTGGAATGAAGGGATGAACCCTGGGATGGAACCAGTCTCTGTGGATATTGAGTAGATTGCCCCCCCTTCGCCCCGCCAAGGCCAGTGAAGGACACCTGGCATTTGGAGTAGGGCAAAGATCTGAATGGGACAGTTTCCTGCCAGGTCCTGTGTGTGTCTGGAAAGGTTAGCTTGTAGAGGAACTCCCTTCTCAGGTACTCACTCTTCCAGATCCTTCAGCTACCTATAGGCCATGGATGAAAGACCCCAGACCTCCAGGATGCCAGAGGACATAAGAACAATTTGAGACTTGAAAAATCTGAAACCAGAACGTGAAAATGGTAGAACCAAATTGATTCATTGCCCCAGTTTTATCTCTGCAGCCATGATAAAATACACTAGCAAAAAGAAGTTATGGAGAAGGGCTCATGTCAGCTCACAAGTCCATCATTACAGAGACAAATACACACACACATACACACACACATACACACACACATACACACATACATACACACACATACACACACACATACACACACATACATACACACACATACAGACACACACACATACACATACACACATACAGACACACACACACATACACACACACACACACACACACACACACACACACACACTTTTCCTCCAGGTAGTGTTTCCTCCTTATCAGACACAAGACCCAGGCTAGAAACCCTGTTATCCAGCAACATGAAACCTGTGTGGCTTTTCCAAGAGATAAAATTCTCACCTAAAACAGAGATGAAGAAATCCATACATTCAGCTGCCACTCGGTGAAAACTTCCCTTTTACTGATACCATGCCTTTGGTCTTAGTTAAAGGGCTATCTTTGAGATCTGAACACTTCTTTGTGAAGTTGCCTTAGCTTCAGACTCACCTTTAAATAACCTCACACATGTAGAAGACCTTTCCCACGTATAGATCCTTTAGCAGATACATAAAATTATATATGTATAAAAATAATACTTATCTGTAAAACTATAGTTCAGAACACTTATATTTTATAGGTACATCAATATAAACTCATATATAGCCTTTACATCTATAAGCACTGGAGTTGTGCAATGAGTAACTCTAATACCACTGCTGTTCAGAGAGTTTCGGGTCCCACCCTGGAAAAGAGGGCAAGGGTGCAGGCATGGCCCGGGTAGTACTTGGCACTTTATAGATGGGGAGTAAAGGGGAGGGAAAAAAAACTTTGAACTGACTCACCCTCCTAAGATCTTGCCACCTGCAACTCCCTTGCCTGACCGTTCCAAGAAGCCTCGCCTCATGGTTTAAAATTTGATTTATATGTGCGTGCTTTGCCTACACATATCTCTGTGCACTGCTTGTATGCCTATTGCCCTTAGAGGCCAGAGGAGGGGCATCACATCTTCTAAGACTGGTGAACAGCTGTATGGGTTCGGGAAATTACACCCAGGTCCTTTAGAAGAGCACATAGCCTTGTCTCTCACCCCATCCCTCATTTTGATACAACTGAATCTCTAGCCTTGTAGAAAGAAAATTATTTCACTTTGTCTAAAAAGTCATCTCCCCTTGTAAAAATATGTCAATTTATGAAAAAATATGTCCCAGTTACAAGGTCTGCTGGACCTTGAAAGTGGCCAGAACAATAGATAGCAAAGCACAGCCTATCCCTAACCAAACTATTCACCGTGATACCAGAGGTACAGTGTCCTTGCCAAGAATGTTATGATCATAATTATCAAGACAGTTTTACTTGCAAGTAATTGGATCTCAGTTTAAATGGCCTGAACCAACTTTATTATTCCACAATGTTTTAGAAGTATGTGTTCTAGCAAAAGGAAATGAGTGGTATAGATTTCAGAAGAGGAAACTGTGTGCATGACATTGTATACCTAATACCTTTTTAAAACTAATCAGAGATTAGGAATGTGGGACTACACATGATACACATGCAAAAAACAAAGCCATCCTTTATCAATGATCACCTCAAAACAGCAAAGGAAAATTGCCTGTTTGTACTATAATTTCTCCCAAGCCGATAAAATACCTTGGAATAAATTGTGGTTAAAAAAAAAAAGGTATGCAGATAAAATAAGTTAACAAATTTTTATCAACAGATGTAAAAGAAGATCTGAAACAGCAAAAAAAAAAAGGCAGACTAATTCAGAATAGGATTAACTGATTAACTCAAACAAAAATCCTGCTAATGTTTCTCAAATGAGAAAAGAAGACATTCCACATGATGTTAAAAGAGTCTTAGCAGGTTTTTGTTTGGTTGGTTAGTTGACTGGTTGTTTTTTAGAATCAAACAAAACCATTTTACAATTTAAGGAGGAAAGTGCATTCTGGAGCTCAACAAGAAAATTCAGAAAAAATGAAAGTACAGCTGGGGAGCGCCTCTCCCAGACACTAACTCACAATGAGGCTGCTTAATCAGGAGCAGAGCTGACCAAGGCGGATAAGCCAGCCAGTGGGACAAGAATGAGAACTAAGCATCAGATGCCAGGAATTCAAAGAATTGAATACAACAGGTAAGCATTTCAGTTTAGAGGCCAAATAATGGAACTAACAGCAAATGACATGAAGGCTGTCCTGAGAAGACACATACATCCTTTATACTATATCCTTTAAAAATCTCTTGCCAGAAATTAAAATGAAATTGTTAACAGTGGAGGAATTAAACGCTTAATGGTAGCATGGAGAAAATGTGTGTACACATTTAGCTGATAAAGGAATTAACAAGCTGAATAAAGATTATCAAAGGTAAATTTCTTAGATTTGATTACTCCAAAGGGAAAATTACAAATGGGAAAAGATGAAGAGCTATTAGTGGGGAAATATCTGCAGAACATACAAAACTCCTAAGTGATAGTATGCCAAATCCTCAAGAAGCTCATAGCATCTCATTAAATATCCCTGTCTTGGTATAGAATATGAATATGTAATTCACTAAAGAAGATACGCACATGATAATACGCCCGTGAAAACTGAAGCAAGCACTGTGTGAGGCGTTCTGCCCAGAAAAGCCAACAGACTTTAAAACTAGACAATATCAAGACTTGGAGACGATAGGAGAAGACCCAAACTCCCATGATCTCTTTATGCTAGTGCGAAGATTTGAAATTAGTGTCTCAAACACGTTAAAAAATGAAGAGGCATATATACCCCATGAGCCATGCACCTTACTCCCTAGAACACTGGCCTCTGGGGAGAAGCCCCGTGTGTGAGAACACGAATGTAAGGAAAGCACTTAAGGAGTACTTAGCACAAGTTAGGAAATCTCTATCCACGGCTGATTAAACAGAATTGTAATGTCACCAAAATAAAAACTTTTAAGCAATCATTTAAATGGGAAATGTCAAGAGGTGCCTGGAATAATGTCTAGGACTTACTGGAAGATAAAAAAGGAAAAATAAAGAGCACTAAGCCAACCCTGACACTGGGTTCTATGCTAATCTCAGGCGCAGTGATTTACAGTAGACCTGTGGAAGACCTGAGCATCACTGCTAAGACTGTACCCATATGGGACAGCAAGAAAATCTTCATCTCATTGTGGGTTTTGCTATTATTTTTTCAGAACAGTAACAAGAAAGACAGCTAAGAAATGATAGATGACTATGTATGTTCATCAGTAAGGACAGATTTATAAAATCTTCAGATCCATATAAAAGAACTGATGAAGTGATTCAGTGAACCAGAAATTCTAATTTCAGTGAATGTAAATGAGAAGATTTAGTTGAATACAGAATTTCTTTTTCTCAGTGTCCAGAGCCTAATTAGTTAGGGTTTCCATTGCTGTGTTAAAATACCATGATCAAAAGCAACTTGGGGAAGAAAGAGTTTATTTTGCCTTACTAAGGGAAGACAGGGCAGAAGTTTGAAGACAGGAACTAAAGCAGATACCATGAAGAACGCTGCTTACTGTCTTGCTCCTCATGGCTTGCTCAGCCTGTTTCTTATACACTCCAGGACCAGCACTCACAATGAACTGGGCCCTCCGAAATCAATCACTAATTAAGAAAATTCACTAAAGACTTGCCTACAAGCACATCTCAAGAAGGCATGTTCTCAATTGAGCGTTCCTTTTCCCAACTGATCCTAGCTTATGTCAAGTGGATATAAAACTAGCAAGCACAGCAGGCTTACTGGAGATAAAGCTCAGGACCTCACACACACTAAGCAAGTTCTCATGAAGAAGCTGTAGTCCAGTAACCCAGCTCATTCTTCATGAAGGAGAGATAATATACCTCGGACAGTGGCTTTCCCTGATGGCAGTTGATTCCACCAATGAAGACTATGCTGGGCATCACAAGTCTGGGGAACTCCATCGCTAAATCAGTGTATTAACAACCAAACGGATGCTTGGCTGAAGAGATCCTGCACTGAAACAGGTATCTGAGACTTCAGAGGCCATTTCTAGGGCACTTTTGAAAAACCAAGGGCAAAATACACACTTCCCCATGTAGTAGAGAGATTCTCCACTCATTCTTTGAAAGTCATGGGGTTTGTGAATCTCAGCAGAGCTCTGGGAACATAAGAAATGGGAGTGGATCATTGAGCACCCTCTTTATGGTGGCGGCAAATATTCCCATTGAAGACCATAGACGGGAGCAAAAAGCACTAGGCAGCCATCAAGCCGTACACATCAAAAGGATCCAGAAACTCAGCAGCAAAGGAGCTCTGCTTCGAGTACTCACTAACTTCTTGTCATTAAACAAATTCCTACAGTGGAAAAAAAATCCAAAAATACCATTTGATGGACTCATTAATAGAGAAAGTATACTATCTTCCTATGTCTTCCCTTGTCAATGAAAATCTTGATTTTTGTGATCGAAATCGTCCAGAGTATGAGAAATTGAACCCATCAAGGCACACTCACTGACAGTGGGTAACCAATAAGAGCAGTAATAAATGAGCAGTCCTCACTGGGATGCCCAGTGTATGTTTACCTGCTAGAGGAAGCTTAAAATCTTTAGCCCTGGACAGAGTCGTGAGATGTTTCATTGGGCAAATTTACAAACAGCTATGCAGACATGGGCATGACTCCAAGGATCCCAAAAGTAGGAGAAAGTGAGTTTCAGAAAAAGCTTGCATTTCTGGAACCAGTCTCAGAGCAAAATGGGTGCAATTTCTGCAGACTATCAGACTCTCCTCAAGAAGGACATGCTGCCTCCGCTCCTGAGGGATGAGAGGAGGATCCTTAGTGAGTGTGCATATGTGGGCACATACACACACAAACACACACAGAGTGAACTAATTCTTCCCCCAGTGGATATATCTGCATCACAGCTCCTTTATTTACGGCTCGGAGAACATTGTGAAAGAGGGGCCACAAAGATTGCAAGAAGAGTCTGACTTCCAGAAAGTCTGCTGTGAAACAATCTGTTCTGCAAAGATGACACCAGAACAATGGCAATATCAATGGACATACAGATGTGAAGGGGGACAATTTCACAGGGTCCCACCCCTAGACAAAGAACTGGACAGGTAGTTAATGACTGCTGGGAGAGGGAGGGTTAGCCTATGTTGGAGAACATAGAGTGGGAGGTGGATTTGATCAAACCATATTGTATGCATTTATGAGGTTATATATATATATATATATATATTATCAAAAATAGCATTAAATCTACAAGTGTTAGATGACAGCTATCACTTACTGGAAGGTGAAAACAGAAGGTGAAGAGCCTTATGTCCAGACTGATTCTGGATCTTATTTTAAAAAAATAATTCTGAAGGTTTAAAACTAAACATACTATTTGTGAAGTAATAAGAAACATACAAAACTCTTAGGAGCGTTAAAAAAAAAAAGAGGTTGAGTACAGGAATGAGCAAAATGAAGCTTAGTTTCTTACTGTGTTTCTCACTCTGTTCCCAAAAACAATGCACGTTGGTGATTATGTACAAGAATGTCAGTGGTGCACACACAAATCAAGAAGCAATATAAGTTGCACAATAGCAATTATGTGTAAGTGGTCAAAAGAGCCAGTTGGCACAACAGAAAAGAAAATGACAAATGAAAATAACAGACCACAGCTCAGCAAGAAATAACATCATTGTCCACAGACCTGGCCTCTCTGCAGCAGGCTTCCTTTGGCCACCAACCAGCTCCCAAATCATGGCATGGAAACTTTCTGCTATGAGTGTTCAGTCTTATTTTAACTCATATTTTAATCTGTTTCTCTTTATCTATGTTTTGCCTCACACTTTTTACCTTTTTTTTTCTTTATTTTTGTTTTGTTTTGTTTTGTTTTTCAAGACAGGGTTTCTCTGTGGCTTTGGAGCCTGTCCTGGAACTAGCTCTTGTAGACCAGGCTGGTCTCGAACTCACAGAGATCCGCCTGCCTCTGCCTCCCAAGTGCTGGGATTAAAGGCGTGTGCCACCACTGCCCAGCTACCTTTTTTCTTTCTGTATATCTTACTTTTCTGCTATCTCCACTGCTGACTGGTAGGTACCTGACTTCTGGCCCCAGGCATATCCCTGTCTTTCTCCTCTCGTTCTTTTCCCTTCTCTCTTCTCTTGCCTAGATTTCTCCTCCTATTTATCCTCTCTGCCTACCAACCCTACCTATCCTCTCCTCTCCTACCTAGCTATTGGCTACCCAGCATTTTATTAGACCAGTCAGGTGCCTTAGGCAAGCAAGGTAAAAGAAATGCAACATATTTTTACATAATTAAACAAATGCAGCATAAACAAATGTAACACGTCCTTACATTGTTAGCAAAGGCAGCAGAAACAAATGTAACACAGCTTCAACAGTTAAAGTAATATCCTGTAGCATGAACAAAAACAACACATCTTTGCGTAGTTGAAATAATATTCCACAATAACTCTCTTCTTGGGCTAAAGGAGAGATAGAATACCTTGGTAATTGGTTTTCCCTGGTGGCAGTTGATACCACCCACGAAGACAATGTTGGGCATCACAGGTCTGGGGAAATCCAACACAAAGTCAGTGCGTAACAGCCAAATGGACACTTGACTGAAGAGATCTTCCATGGTCACCGGGGTCTGGAGAACTTCAGAAGCAATATCTGCAGCAGTTTTGAACAAACTGGGGCAAAATATATGCTCCCCCAAGTAGGAGAGGTGGTTCCGCACTCTCTCCATGAAAGTCATGGTGTCTGTGAGTTTCAAGAGACCCCTGGGAACATAAGAAGGAGGACTGGGGCACTGGGCACCCTCTTCAAGATAGTGACAAAATATTGTCCTGCTGAAAACCACGGATGGGAGCGACAAGTACTTGGCAACAGTCAAGCCACACACATCGAAAGGATCCAGAAACACAGCATCAAAAGAACTCTGCTTCAAGTACTCCACTAACTTCTTGTCATTAAACAAATCCCTACAGTGTGAAAACAGTAATTCAAAAAAACCTTCGGCTGGACTCTTTAGTAGAAGAGTAATTCCCTCTGGCTGATCTTTCCATTGAGCATCAAGAAAAACCTTGAACTCCCGGTTAAAATCCTCTATGGTGTGAGAAGTTGAGTATGTCTTCACTGTAAAATTCACGGATTTTCTCAGTTGCCAACTCACCTCTGGCACGACTACCACCACCTCATGTCCATTGTGGATGAGCTTTTCCACAACCGACTGCATGGTGAACCAGTGGCTCCCGTCCATGGGCACCACCAGCAGCCTGCCTGCCTGGGCAAAGCCACAGGCCAGCAGCAGACACACACACAGAGGAAGGGAGGCTGGGAAACCTGCAGGAGCCATGGGAGAAGCTCAGCCTGAGGCAATCCAGCCACTGAGAATATGAGCTCTTCTGACAAAGGAGGAAGTGTGACTGAGTTAAATCTGCTCCCTCAGGAGGGCGTGTACTCGCACTATTAAGAAACAACAATCCCTGACAATGATTTACTTGGAGAACAGTATTAAATGGTCAAATATTATGAGGCACACTTGATTGTTTTCCAGATAAGATCTTTCTCTTGGGCAGAATCAGGCAATGTGAGTTTAGAAATAGTTACAAAGAAATATACCTTACCCTAAGGAGTCCAAAAGTTTTCACCAAAGGAAGCAAGTTTCAAAGAATCTTGCATTTCTAGAATAGGTCTCAAAGCAAAAACAGACTGTGTTTCCAAGGGATTTGCTGCCTGCTGCTGGGTCAAAGCCTATGGGGAGGGTCCTTCGCCTGGTTCTGTTCACAAACAGTGGTTAGAAACAGCTCTGCCAGATGAGCAATGCTGCTGTCTTGGCACATGTGCAGTAGAATTCTTGTTCCACTTCCCAACACTGTGCGTTCTCTGAATTGCTTACATAAGGGTGACAAGCATCTGCATGGACCACTCCAGGGACCGAAAGAAAGGTGACCATTATTCCTGTTACAAAGTCCCCCTGGATGCATCCGACGCAGTAGACAGCCCATTTTCTATGGGGAGGCTGAGAGCTAGAACGAGCTCCTTGTCAGTACCCAGGGACCTCTCCACAGACCCATGGCTTTGTCTCCTGTGTCACTGCTGCATCTGCGGGCTCGTTTCCCCCTTGTGGTTACAGAGAATGCTGCTTCCACCCACACCTCATGCGGGTTTTTCTCATAGGAATTGGTTTCAAGTCCTTTCCCTGTACATCCGGGATTAAGACAGCTCGCTCATAACGAAATTGTGGTGTTCACTGTTGACAAGCACGGGGCTGTATCATTTTAACTTCTCACCACGCCTATATCAATCTCTGGTCTCCACATAGACTCTCAATCTATTTTTACTTGTTGCTGCTTTGATTTGGGATTTGTTTTGCTTTTTGTCTTCATGATGGTGTGGGTAGTATCTTGTAGTTTCTTCTTGCCTTTCTGTAACCACGCCCACATCCTGCCTGATCTTGCCAAGACAAGAAAGCAAGGCTTAATTTTACAAGGCCTAACAAGAGAGTCTCTAATCTTCAGAAATAACTTTGTCTCTCTTTCCCATGAATGGACTAAAAATCTCTCATTCACCAACACACCCCAGTGTGTAAGGAAAATGCTACCCCATTATCACCTTTGCCTTTCAGCACAGCGTCCAACTGGAATAGCTGCTCTACCTAGAGAGGACTTTGTTGAGCTGAATAGACTTTGGGTCTGGTTAATTTTGGTACAAGAGGTATTATTTTATGTATTTGCAAATACACTTAAATAATAAAATTCATTTAATTTTTTTCAAAAAACAGGTATATCACACATTATTTTATGTATTTATTTGATTTTTTGAAAAAATATTATTTATGTGTCTGTGTATTTCGCCTCCAAGTATGTATGTGGAACACATGTGTGCAGTGTCCATGGACACCAGAAGAGCTCCCTGGACCCAGAGTTTCCGTGACAAGCTGTGATGTGGATGCTGGGAATTAAGCCTGGATCTTCTGAAAAGCTGCCAATATTCTAACTACTGAGTCATATCTCCAGCCCCACAAATTATTTTAAATAGTCATAAGGATGAGGAAAGTTTGTGGATATTTTGCTTATTTTAATATTTAGCATATTTTAAATTCTGATAAGTTTTGAAAACTTCATTGTTGAATGGAATGCATATTTTACTTGATAAAGTACTATATTCATTTTATACAAATAAATTCATATGTATATCTTGATATTTTATCCTATTATTGCTTTAAAGATAAGCAACATCTTTTGAAACTCTGAATATGCCAGTTACGAATTAAAACACACAGGCTACATTGTAAAACACATACAGAGAAAGCAACAGAGTGTTTGACCATAATTCACTTGCATCCTATTTTAAACAGCTTACAGCAGCAGCACATTCCAGGCTTATCCTATAGGCTGTCTCAGGGCTTATGCTGGTGTGATAGAAGACCATGACCAAAAGCATCTTGGGGAGGAAAGGGTTTATTTCAGCTTTCTACTCCCAGGACACAATACCTCGCTGAGGGAAGGCAGGGTAGTAACTGCAGGCAGGAACTGAAGCAAAGCCCTGTATGAATGCTGTTTACTGGCTTGTTCCTCATGACTTGCTCAGTCTACTTTCTGATGCAATTCAGAACCACCTGCCTAGGGCTAGCACAGCCTCCATGGCCTGAGTCCTCCCACATCAATCACTAATTAAGAAAATGCACCACATGCTTGACAACAGCAAACTTAGGAAAGAACCTATTCGATTGTGGTTCCCTCTTTTCAGATAATGTATGGCAGGATGTAGACACAATGAACCAGAATAGAGATCCATAGCCCAAAAAGGAAAATAAATGGTATAATAATAATGGGGACTTTAGCATGTTACATGGGTAAATGATAAATCTTCTAAACTAATAAAGAATCTTAATAATATGGCCTCACAGAACATAAAATAACAAATGTATACTTCAACTATGAATAACTACCTCAAACCCAAAATACACTAGCCTGTATACCACAGCTTTCAAATAACCATAACCAAGAAATACATTTTAATGATGAAGATAAAATTTGTGCATAATGTTCATGTTAAGTACAAAATTTTGTTAATTAAATAAAATATGTAAAATAGGGTGCATTTTCCTGACTAAAAGACAATATTGGATCACATCCACCAAAATGAAGTTCAATCCCTTTGTGACTTCTGACCACATCAAGAACCCCAAAAACCTTCAATGCACCTTCTCACATTCAGAGGAAGATCATGTCTTCCCCCTTTCCAAAGAGCTGAGACAGAAGTACAATGTTCAGTCTACACCCATTTGAGAGGATGATGAAGTTCAGATTGTCTGAGGACAGTACAAAGGCCAGCAGATTGGCAAAGTAGTCCAAGTATACAGGAAGAAATACGGCACCTACATTGAATGGCTGCAGCTAGGAAAGGCTAATGGCACAACTGTCCATGTGGACATCCACCCCAGCAAGGTGGGTATCACCAGGATAAAGCTGGACAAAGACCACAAAAAAGATCCTGGAAAGGAAAGTCAAGTCTCAACTACTAGGAAAGAAGAAGGGCAAATACACGGGAGAAACGATTGAGAAGATGCAGGAGCAGGGGCGGCTCTACAGTTTTCCTTAAAGACTGCATAAGAAAAAAGAAGACACTTTGAAAAACATGCCAGTATTTCTCCATTTAATGAAAAGAGTTAATGCAATATTCACACAGCCCTAATGTGTGTTTGATGTGTAGAGCTCAACAATAACAGCTTTTTAAGTTGAGTGCCATGTGACTGTACGGGTGTGTGCAGGTGTGTGAAGGTTCCCTCATGGCAAAATCAGGAGTTAGGTTCCTAGAGCTCGGGGTGGCTGTGAGCTCCTGACATGGGTGCTGGGAACCAACCCTGGGTCCTCTGCAAAAGCAGCACCAGCTCCCACTGCTGAGCGCTCTCTCCAGCCTCAGCAACACAATTTTTAGGTTTTAAGGAAGAATATATTAAGGGAATCACCACACAATTCAGAAATTAGTAAGCGTGGGATCTACACTAAAACCTCCACAGAGGCAATCAATGGAGAGACAGGGTTGTCTATGAGTGTGGCAAACCTAAGGCTGGAAGCAGACAGAAACAAACATGGAAAAGTAAGACCTTTCCATGATAAAGACATGTTGAATGACCATCAATGAAGTGTGAAGTCCTTCCTCAAATAGAGTTGGTAAATAGCAGTTGTCATTCAGCAGCATCTAAATTTACACACCTATGCTATGTAGGGTCAAGTTATCAGAAAAATATTGTCAGCCTTAGAGGAATTAAAAATGCTCACATATGAGATGCTGTAACCATTCTGATATTTTAGTCTTGGAAACAGCCATATATGATAAAATTTAGACAATTTTCAAGAAAAAGTTAACATTTAAAGTGAAGGATAAAGTTAACTGACCCAAAATATAAACCATGTCAACTGAAAGATGAACAACCATAGACCCTGAGAGATGGCTCAGCGGTTAGGATAACTGGCTGCTTTCCAGAGGAGCCAAGTTCAATTCACAGCACCCACATGGCTGCTCAAAGCCATAAGTAACTCCAGTTTCAGGTATCTACTGCCCTCTACTGGTCCCTACGGGTACTGCATGAATGTGATGCCCAAACACAAAGGAAGAACACCCTATACATAGAAATAAACAAAAATTAGAAGACAAACGGCTAAGCAAAAGAGTGCAGCACATATTTTAATGACCAAGTGTTAATATTTCTGAACTCTAGAGGCTAGTAGCAATTGGGAAAAGGGTAAAAGGATCACAATGTGTAATTTAACATAGAACACAAATGGCCCAACTGACTATGGGAACAGATAGTGAACATTGAAACAGCTACACAGAATTTTCCATCCCCAAAATTAAGAAAACGTTAACATTTGGACAAGATCTGGAGTAGAAGAGTTCATGAAAAACTGAGAACTCTCACATAGAGCTGATCAAATGATGAAATTTGCTAGGAGTTTTGAAAGCAATTATCTAAATGCACTGTAGCGTGTTCACAGCTAGACCCAGCCACTGTGCTCCTGGGTCTCTGTGCTGCTGAGATAATGGCAGGGTTAGGAAATGCTCTGTGCTTATGAAAGGACTAAGGAACCACCAGGCCGTGGTGGCAGAAGCCTTTAGTCGCAGCACTCAGGAGGCAGAGGCGGGCAGATTTCTGAGTTCAAGGGCAGCCTGGCTTACAGACTGAGTTCCAGGGCGACACAGAGAAACCCTGTATCAAAAAAAAGAAAATAGAAAGGAAGAAAGGACTAAGGACGATTGGTCCCATCTGGAATTAAATATCCATCAGTATTTGTGTGTTAGAAGGACATTTAAAACAACACGCTTGTCATCTGAGGGTAGGGAATAAGTTGGAGAGGAAAGAGTATGGGTGGATTTGGTCAAAACACATTTTACACATGTCTGAGAGTCTCAAATAAAAACTGCAGAAAGAACTTCTGAGAGAATAGGATACATTTAGTGATGTGATGCTAATTAATGGCTGGATGGTGAAAGGGGACAGTGAAGAACCTGCATGCAGGCTGGTGCTGGGTCTTATTTTAAGACAATCGTGCTGAGTGTTTATAACTACACAAGCTATTTATGCAGTAACCCTGCGAAACTGAGCTCACAGACCTCCTGGCAGAATTTTAAAGAATGAGCTAGAGGAAACGAATGAACAAAGCAAAGCTTCATTTCTTACTGTGCTTCTCACTCTATTTCCAAAAACAATAATAAAGGCAGCCTGGCGATGCTGAGAATGTCTGTGGGCCACACACCTATAAACAAGCAAGGTTTATAAGCCGCACTACTGCACAATTCTGTGTGACCAGTCAAAGACTGTGTTGAACAAACTGAGATGACAAGTGTGGAACTGAAAGAAAACTGAAAATGACAAGTGTGATTGACAGCCCACAGCTCAGGAAGGGATAACTTCATCATCCAAAGCCAGGTCTCTCTTCCCGTGCTGAAGGAGAGGAGAGACAACATACCTTAGAGAGTGGCTTTCCCTGGTGGCAGTTGATCCCGCCCACGAAGACAATATTGGGCATCAGAGGTCTGGGGACCTCCAACATAAAGTCAGTGCGTAACAGCCAAATGGACACTTGACTGAAGAGGTCGGTCGCAGTCACTGGGGTCTGGAGAACTTCAGAAGCAATATCTGTAGCAGTTTTGAACAAACCGGGGCAAAATACACGCTCCCCCATGTAGGAGAGGTGGTTCCGCACTCTCTCCATGAAATTCATGGTGCCTGTGAGTTTCAAGAGACCTCTCGGAACATAAGAAGGAGGACTGGGGCACTGGGCACCATCGTCAAGATAGTGACAAAATATTCCCCTGCCGAAGACCACAGACGGGAGCGACAAGTACTTGGCAACAGTCAAGCCACACACATCGAAAGGATCCAGAAACACAGCATCAAAAGAACTCTGCTTCAAGTACTCCACTAACTTCTTGTCGTTAAACAAATCCCTACAGTTTGAAAACACTAAATCAAAGAAACCTTTGGATGGACCCGATAGTAGAAGAGTCATTCCCTCTGGCTGATCTTTCAATTGAGCATCAAGAAAAACCTTGAACTCCCGGTTTAAATCCTCCAGAGTGTGAGAAGTTGAGTATGTCTTCACTGTAAAATTCACGGATTTTCTCAGTTGCCAACTCACCTCTGGCACGACTACCACCACCTCATGTCCATTGTGGATGAGCTTTTCCACAACCGACTGCATGGTGAACCAGTGGCTCCCGTCCATGGGCACCACCAGCAGCCTGCCTGCCTGGGCAAAGCCAGAGGCCAGCAGCAGACACACACACAGAGGAAGGGAGGCTGGGAAACCTGCAGGAGCCATGGGAGAAGCTTGGCGTGAGGCAATCAAGCCACTGAGAATCTGAGCTCTTCTGACAAAGGAGGAAGTGTGACTGAGTTAAATCTGCTCCCTCAGGAGGGTGTGTACTTGCACCATTAAGAAACAACAATCCCTGACAATGATTTACTTGGACAACAGTAATAAATGTTCAAATATTATGAGGCACACTTGCTTGTTTTCCAGATAAGATCTTTCTCTTGGGCAGAGTCAGGCAATGTGAGTCTAGAAATAGTTATGAAGAAACATAACTCACCCAAAGGAGTTCAAAAGTTTTCACCAAAGGAAGCAAGTTTCAAAGAATCTTGCATTTCTAGAATAGGTCTCAAAGCAAAACCAGACTAATTTTCCAAGTGATTTGCTGCCTGCCACTGGGTCAGAAGTCCAGGGGAGGGTCCTTAGCCTGGCTCTGCTCACAGACAGTGATTAGAAACAACTCTGCCAGATGAAGAATGCTGCTGTCTTGGCGCATGTGCAGTAGAATTCTTGTTCCACTTCCCAACACTGTGTGTTCTCTGAATTGCTGACATAAGGGTGACAAACATCTGCAGGGACCACTCCAGGGACTGAAAGGAAGGTGAGCCCCATATCTGTTACCAAGTCCCCCTTGATGCATATGATGCTTACACACCCCATAGTATTCTGTGGAGAGGCTGAGAGCTAGGTCGGGCTTCTGGTCAGTTACCCAAGGACCTTTCACAGACCCATGGCTTTGTCTCCTGTGTCACTGCTGCATCTGTGGGCTCGTTTCTACTTTGTGGTTACAGAGAATGCTGCTGCCACCCACACCTCATGCGGGTTTTTCCTCATAGGAATTGGTTTTAAATCCTTTCCCTGTACATCTGGGATTAACACAGCTCACTATAAGGAAATTGTGGTGTTCACTGTTGAGAAGTATCAGGCAGTTCTACATGGGGCTGTTGTTATGATCTGCTGGCCTGATCTGTCACCTGGGTATCCTGTCCCTTTAAGAGACAAGCCCCGCCCACCTCCAAACTTCCCTGCCTGCTGAAATAAGTGTTTCTCTCACCTCTTCCAGCCTGTGCTTCTCTGACTCTCTCCTGAAGAGGTAACTTCTGCGCTCTCTCTCTCTCTCTCTCTCTCTCTCTTTCTCCCTCCCCGTCCCTTCTATCTCTCTGCCTCTCCCTCTTTTCTTCTCTCTTCTTTTCTACCCCCTTTCTTTTTCCCTCCATAACCCATTAAATAAACTCTATACCCAAACTCTCTCTGCATGATGTATCTGTCTGTTTCTCACCCATGGTAGTCTCCCACCTGCCAAGATGACACACCAAGGCCTCAGTTGACTCTTCCAGTTCAGGTGACCCATTGCTGCCCCTCATGGGACAGGCTACCCCTCGTGGGACCAGCCTTCCCCCCCATCCTTATATCTTAAAAAATAAAATAAAATTGGTGTCTGACTTAGCCAGGCTCTCTCCATGTTCCCTCCCTCCCATGGTCAGGCTGGCTGAGGACATGTGGGGACCCTGGACTCTGACCACTTCCAATGCTGCAAATGGTAAGGTTCCCTACTAGCTCCTTTCCAATTTCTACCAGCAAACAGGATTGCTGGTGTCCTGCCACCAGCATATCCAGCCCGTTTGCTTGTCCTTTCACTGGGCAGCCCCTTCCCCACACACCTGTAAATGCTTTTTCTCTTGCTCCTATTCTTTGTATTCTATCTCTGCCACTGCTGCCGCTGGTCCCTCAAATTAACAAGATTAGTCGGATCTGTGAGGCAGCTTTTTCCAGTTCTAGCCCTTGCTCCCTGTCAAGGCTGGTGGCGCTGCTGCTCAGCATTATGGCTTAAGGTGCTGAGTGATTTTCCTACTTCATGTATGAAAGAACGTGTGAATGGTGTGGCCACATGGTTGTAATTCAAATGTATGTTCTACATGGTCTCTATGTCTCCCTTTTTTATTATATTTAAAACTCTTGTGGCTCTAAAAACCTGGTTTTTCCATACAACATGTGACTGACACCGTTTTGACTAAGGTCAGGTGATCTCACTGCCATCTTAACTAAGGGCAGGTCAATTGACCAAGTCCCACCATCTTTACTGAGGTATTCCTTGCCTGGTTTTGATGTTTACTTATATGTTTTTGTCTTTAAATTCCTCTTACTCTTCCCCCTCCTCTCTGTCTCTCTGCCCTTCTTCTGGAGAGGCAACTTCTGCCTCTCTCCCTTCTCCCCCCTTTTCTTCTCTTTCCCCTCCTTCTCCCGTTGCTGTCCGTTCCCTGCTCTGTCCTGTGAGCTCGGCTCCATTTCCCTGCTTGGCAGTATAAAGGGCATTCTGTTCCGCCGGAGCCCCCCTCCTCCTCTGCTGCCTCCCATGGGAGCAGTGGCTCTGTCTCTTCCATTCACGGAGCCCTGTTTCTACCAATACTGCGCTGTGGGCAAAATCCTAAATCTGGGCCTTCTAGCAGCCCGCTTCCCGACTTTCTGTCAGTCCGCTGGGACAACTGGTAAGACTGTTCCTGTTTTGGCCTAGAGCCTGTCACACAACTGCCCTTTCTTGTGTTCTCCCCAGCACTGCACTCATTGAGTAGTACATTCGTTGTTGGGGTCCGGGGTCCCTCGGATACTGCTCCCTTTTTGAGCTAGTGCCTCTCACATGACTGCCCTTTCTCGAGTTCTCCCTTAGCACTGCACTCACTGAGTCATGCATTCATTTTTGGGGCCTGGGCCCCTCGATTATTTTTCTGCCTCATTGCTTCCCATAGCTAAAAAGATGCTTTTGGTCATGGTCTTTCATCACAGTAGCATAAACCCTAAAACAGTCTATAACATAAGCCTTGAATGTGCTGCTGCCGTAAGCTGTTTAAAATAGGATTCAAGGGTTGAAGAGAGATGGCTCAGGGCTTAAGAGCACCAACTGCTCTTCCAGAGGACCCATTTCAATTCCCAGCACCCACATGGCAGCTCACAACTGTCTGTAACTCAAATTCCAGGACAGCCAAAACCCATGGCAAAACATCAATGCAGATTACATAAAAATTTTGAAAAACAAAATAGGATTCAAATGAATTATGGTCAAATGCTCTGTTTCTCTCTGTGTGTTTTACAGTGTAGGCCTGTGTGTTTTATTTCTTAACTAGCTTATTCAGAGTTTCAAAAGATGTTGCTTATCTTTGAAACAATAGTAGGATAGAATATCAAGATGTACATATGAATTCAATTATATAAAATGAATGTAGTACTTTATCGACTAAAATATATGCGTTCCATTAAACAATATAGTTTTCAAAATTTATCAGAATTAAAGATATGCTGAATATTAAAATAATTAAAATAACCACAAACTTTTCTCATCCTTATTTAAAGTAATTTGTGGGGCTGGAGATATGACTCAGTAGTTAGCTTTTTATGAGACCCAGGCTTAATTCCCAGCACCTACATCACAGCTTTTCACAGTAACTCTGGGTCCAAGGAGCTCCTCTGGTCTCCATGAGTACTGCACACATGTTCCACATACATACATGGAGGCAAAACACACATACACATAAATAATAATTTCCAAAAATCAAATAAATACATAAAATAATGTGGGATATACCTGTTTTATAAAAAATAAATGAACTTTATTATTTAAATGTACTTGCAAATAAATAAAAACCTCTTTTACTCCAGGCAGGAACCTAGGGGCAGGAACTGAACCAGAAGCCTGTATGAATGCTGTTTACTGACTTGCTCCTCATGACTTGCTCAGCCTACTAGAACAGCTACACAGAATTTTTCATTACCAAAATTAAGAAAACGCTAACATTTGGACAATCTCCAGAGTAGAAGAGGTCATGGAAAAATGAGACTTCTCACATACAGCTGATCACATGATGAAATTTGCTAGGAGTTTTGAAAGCAATTATCTAAATGCACTAAACTGTAGCGTGTGCACAGCTAGACCTAGCCACTCTGCTCATGGGTCTCTGGGCTGCTGAGATAATAGCAGGGTTAGGAAATGCTCTGTGCTTAAGAAAGGACTAAGGAACCACTATGCTTTGGTAGCACAAGCCTTTAGTCCCAGCACTCAGGAGGCAGAGGTGGGCAGATTTCTGAGTTCAAGGGCAGCCTGGCTTACAGACTGAGTTCCAGGGCTACACAGAGAAACCCTGTATCAAAAAAAGAAAACAGAAAGAAAGGACTAAGGATGATTGGTCCCAACTGGAATTAAATATCCATCAGTATTTGTGTGTTAGAAGGACATTTAAAACAACACGCTTGTCATCTGAGGGTAGGGAATAAGTTGGAGAGGAAAGAGTGTGGGTGGATTTGGTCAAAACACATTTTACACATGTCTGAGAGTCTCAAATAAAAACTGCAGAAAGAACTTCTGAGAGAATAGGATACATCCAGTGTTGTGATGCTAATCACTGGCTGGAAGATAAAAAGGGACAGTGCAGATCCTGTGTGCTGGCTGGCGCTCGGTCTTATTTTAAGAAAGTAGTTTTGACTGTTTATGCTATTTATGCAGTAACCCCACAAAACTGAGGACACGAATTTTCTGGCAGCATTTTCAAGAACGTGGTAGAAGATGAGAAGGAATGAAACAAAGCTTCATTTCTTACTGTGCTTCTCACTCTATTTCCAAAAATAATAATAAAGGCAGCCTGGCGATGCTGAGAATGTCTGTGGGCCACACACCTATCAGCAAGTAAGGATTACAAGCCACACTACTGCACAGTTCTGTGTGACTGGTCAAAGACTGTGTTGAACAAACCGCAATGACAAGCGTAGAACTGAGATGACAAGTGTAGAACTGAAAGAAAACTGAAAATGACAAGTGTGATTGATAGCCCACAGCTCAGGAAGGGATAACTTCATCATCCAAAGCCAGGTCTCTCTTCCCGTGCTGAAGGAGAGGAGAGACAACATAACTTAGAGAGTGGCTTTCCCTGGTGGCAGTTGATCCCGCCCACGAAGACAATATTGGGCATCAGAGGTCTGGGGACCTCCAACATAAAGTCAGTGCGTAACAGCCAAATGGATACTTGACTGAAGAGGTCGGTCGCAGTCACTGGGGTCTGGAGAACTTCAGAAGCAATATCTGTAGCAGTTTTGAAAAAATAAGGACAAAATGTACGCTCCCCATGTAGGAGAGGTGGTTCCACACTCTCTCCATGAAATTCATGGTGCCTGTGAGTTTCAAGAGATATCTGGGAACATAAAAAGGAGGGCTGGGACACTGGGCACCCTCTTCAAGATAGTGACAAAATATTTCCCTGCCGAAGACCACAGACGGGAGCGACAAGTACTTGGCAACAGTCAAGATGCACACATCGAAAGGATCCAGAAACACAGCATCAAAAGAACTCTGCTTCAAGTACTCCACTAACTTCTTGTCATTAAACAAACTCCTACGATGTGAAAACAGTGATTCAAAGAAACCTGTGCCTTTAGCAGAGAAAACATTCCTACTTCTTGAGTTTTCCATTGATTGTGAGCACAATACTTGAAGTAGTGGCTCAATTCTTTCAGAATGTAAGTAACAGAGTAAGTTTTCATTGTAAAATTCAGGGATTTTCCTAGTTGCCAACTCACCTCTGGCACAACTACCACCACCTCATGTCCATTGTGGATGAGCTTCTCCACAACCGACTGCATGGTGAACCAGTGGCTCCCGTCCATGGGCACCACCAGCAGCCTGCCTGCCTGGGCAAAGCCAGAGGCCAGCAGCAGACACACACACAGAGGAAGAGAGGCTGGGAAACCTGCAGGAGCCATGGGAGAAGCACCGATCAAGACAATTCAGGAGCTGCGACTCTGAGCTCTTCTAATTTAGGGAGAGTGGACCCTGTGGGAGCTAGAAAGCCACCCTTCTGAGGAGAGCACTTAAAGTACACTCCCTGGCAGTGACCAGATTTTAAGAACAACAACAGTTGAGCCATATTGAGATGCTTACTTGTTTGTATTCTCGATAAGAAGGTCTTGGGCAGAATCACACAATGTGAGTTTAGAAACAGTTATGAAAAATGTACCTGACCCTCAGAAAACCAAAGGTTTTACAAAAGGAAGCAAGTTTCAAAGAATCTTACATTTCTAGACCTGGTCTCAAAGCAAAATCTAGACACTTTCTTTTTGGCACCAGACTATGTTCCAAAGAGATTTGCTGTCGCTGGTTCCAAATCCTAGGTCCTTAGCCTGGTCTTGCTCACAGAGAGTGGTCAGAAACAGCTCTACCAGGTGAGCAATGCTGCTGTCTGGGTGCACAGGTAGTAAGATTCTTGGTCCACGTCTGAACAACCTGAGTGCTGTGAATTGCTAAAATAAGATAGGCATCTATCTTATGGACCACTCCAGGGATTTGATGGCACGTAACTGCCGTCTCTGTCACATTTCCCTTTCACATGTTCACTGTGGTGCACGGTCACATATTCTAAAGGGAGGTTGAGACCTCTATTGTGGGTTTCCGCAAAGGATCTATGTATTTTTGGCTCACATTCCCTTGAGCACTCCTTGTAGTCAGGACATACAGTTTCCTTGTGTGTTTATCCTGTTCACAAAACACCCCCACTGTGCTTTGTTCAGAGAAGAACTCAACTGCATTATGCCAGTTTTCTATATACTTCCTTAGGTGACCCAATGGCATATGGTGGCATATGTCATGTAATACACCAAGGCACATTTAGCGGGGACTTTTACAACCAACCTGAGGCATGATCCTTGTTAGTGCCACAACGTGGTACCCCTTTACCTTAAATGTCATTGTGAATAGATATTTACTGAGTCACCTGTTGTCCTTGGTGATTGGGGAACACTCAGGCGATCATCTTTGAAGATTAAAAATAGCTAGGGTGCCACACCTTTAGTCATTGTACTAGGGGGGACAGAGGCAGGAGAATCTCTGTGATTTCAAGTCTAGCCCAGTGGACATAGTGAGTCTCAGGACAGCTGACTCTACATAATAGACCCTATATCAAAACAAAGCAAAATGGCTTGGGTGATATCTGTATGGTTATTGCTATGGGAAGACTTGGGCCCTGCCCCCCTTTAGAAAAATAAACCTTAACAATTGAAGACAAGCCCAAGGAGCATGAGTGGTTCACAGAACTTAATGAAATTCAAACAAGAAAGAAAAGACAATTGTCTTACTCAGGTCATGTCACTCAATCCCTGCTCCCAAATCAGTGCAATGCTTATCAAGAGATAGCTTACCCTGAGCAAGGACCTAATGGCAGAGAAGTGAGCTGGCACTCGTAAAACAAAGTCCTTAGTGTTTCCAGAGTTCCTAGGAAGAGTGCCTCAGTGACATCTCCGGGGACTGGGGATCACTAGGAGAAAGGACATGGTCATGCCACATGGAAGGAAATAGAATGAAAGAAAGGAAGTCAAAGTCTTAGTGACCTGCACATAGGTCACCATGGCACCTTCTCCCTGCCAGCTATTGAACTTGTCCAGAGATAACAACTAAATCCTAGCCCATCTACAAAAGCAGCCTAGTCACCTTCCTAGGCATAGGAAGGAAGACATTTGAGTCAGCGTCACTTATTATACTTCTATGTTTCTACCCCTTCTCAGAGTGTAGTCTAACTTTCCTGCATAGACAAGGGGACAGCTCATGGTCTAGCTTAGAAGAGTGGGGGGATGGCTGTGATGGTTCTTCCTGGCTATCAACTTGAACAATCTAAGAACAAAGCTGCTGGCAATACTAGTAAGAGTGTTTCTTCGTAGTGTTATTTGGAATTAGAAGATGCACCTTGAAGGTTGTGGCACCTTCTAGTGGAAGTCAATCAGGAGCTCTCTTCAGTCAAAAAGACCTACCATTTGGCCCTGCACAGGCAGAGAGACTCACACCTCTGCATACTTCATGGGAGCATAGTAGATAGACCTCAGGAGCTCAAAGGCACTCAACTCAGGCAAAAGTCTATGCCACATCTCCCATTTGGGGGAGACAGTTTTTTTTTCCAAATATATATTTATAAGAAGGTAGCCTCTGACCCCACATTATTGAGTAGCAACTCTGCTGAACTCTTGAACTGAGCCTTCAGCCCTGCCCAAGATCTTAAAGAATGGACTCAACCGGCCAGGGAGTAGATCTTCAGAACAGATTAAACAGAGCTGTCACAATACCTAGGCAGCAGTTCCACATGGTAGTGCCTCCTCCCAAGCAGCATCTCATCCTGCAGCAAAGCCTGCCAGCAGCCCCACCCAACATCAGCTTGGAGGCAGCATGCATCTTAGTCAACTAGAAAGCTCATAAAAGTCCTTCTTGCTTTGGGAATACACTGGCCCTTCCAGAATTACAGGCTAGAATGCATAGCAAAGAACTGTTGCTACCAAAGGACACGTGTCAAGACAAGTTCACATCAGAAGGTTTTTTTTTTCCAGGACAAGGGCATTAACATTATAAAGAATTAAGGACCTGTGACATGTTGAGAGAAACTCAGAAAACTGCAATGGGAACGCCAGAGAGCTAGAGAGCCATAAAATGACTGATAAAGAATTTAGAATAAGAGTCATGAAAATGTTCAACAAACTATCAGAATATAAGAAACAAAATTTAATGACAGTAGGCAAGAACCAGAAGGTGAAAAACAGACAATAGGAAGTATAGACAGAGGTCCTTCATTCGTTTCCTGGCTACCCAGACCCAAAATAATTCCACAGAAACTATATTAATTGCAATACTGTTTGGGCAATAACTTAAACATACCTCTAGCTGGTTTTTACATCTTAAAATAACCTATTTCTATTAATTTGTATTTTACCATGAGGATCATGGTTTACTGGTATGGGTACATGGGCGTCTTTCTCCTCAGGCGGCTACATGCCATCTCCTTGACTCACCTACTCTCTCCTTCTCTATCTGCTTGGAATTTCCCCCTTGCCCTATTCTGCACTGCAATAGGCCCAAAGTGGAATTTTTAAAATTAACCAACGGTTTTCACAGCATACAGAGGGGAATCCCACATCACCTCCCCTCTTCTCCCGTCTAACTAAAAAAGATTTTAACTTTAACATAATAAAATTACATATAACAAAGCAGGTATCAAGAAAGAATTACAGTTACAATATTTTTATCCATTTTATCTTTTATCATAACTAAGGAAAACTATATCTATTCTTTAATTCCATCAAAGACTTCAGAAGGATATAATATTACCTAACAGAAACAGAAAGTGATGGGGGAAACTATCAACCAATCACATCTAGTTGGGGTGTGGCTACCTGGGGTCCAGGTAGCAAAACTGAGAGCACACAGGTGCCCACTCTCTCCATGCGGTGTCTGCCGGATGGATAGGACATCTGACCTCCCACTCTTGTAGTGTGAGTTTCCCCTTTGACCATTAAAAAATACCCGTTCTTCTTGAGCTGGCTTGGTTATTTACTGCGCTGACCTAATTCCACGACACCTGGCACCCATTCGTGGGGCTTTTAGAGCCTCTTGTGGCCTGGCTAGCTGCCACCAGCCATGGCCACACTGCGTTCATTTGGGCATAGACTGTCCCAGATCTCTTTGCCCCATCTACTGTGAGAATGAAGACCATTCTCAGCAATCAGACGGTCAACATCCCAGAAAATGTGGACATCACTCTAAAGGGGCACACGTCATTGTAAAGGGCCCCAGAGGAACCCTCCGGAGAGACTTCAATCACATCAATGTAGAGTCGAGCCTTCTTGGTAAGAAAAAGAGGCTCCGGGTTGACAATGGTGCACTTTTTTTGCAACATTCTGGCCAGACCTCTACAAAATACTCAGAGACAATTTGCAATTTTACCAGGCCAAATATTAATCTGATAATTTAACCATCATTTATTTTAACAGGATCCTCTAGAAAGAACGTTGCCCCCATGACAGCTAAAAGTAACTTTAGAGGACGACGTCCCCTCTCCCAGCAAAGTTTGCCCTCAGGCTTAGGGACATCATTTAGGGGTTGATTATAATTGGTATATGGTTGAGGAATGGGGGAGGAATTTTATAGGCTCAGGGATCTTTTTAACAAAAAAAATGGGGGATAATTGGATGATGGGATAATAGATTGGTATTTGTGAGTTATTGTTTTTAGACAATTATATTGGTATAGATTTTTATATATTGATACAAAGTTAAATTATATTAAATATTGTATGCATGTATGCTTCTACCTCTGTTTAAAACATTGTTTATGTATATATATATATACATATATATATATACATATATATATATATATACACCATACCGCAGTGTATACTACTACCTCTGATCAAGATACTTATACATTGTTTACATTTGAAGGTCATTGTCCTCACTTATTGCACAGTTGTTTATTGTCTTAGTCTTAAAGTTAGATAGGTATTGAGATTTATAGATCAATAGTCATCTATGTTTGTCATATTTATAATTAGACTAATCAGGATCTTTAGATACATAGAGATTATATTCAGTATAGATAGATAATCTTCAACCTCTTCAAGGAGCTGTAAAATATGGCCTTTAATCTAATTTGAGACACAATCGCTCCTGGCAACACCAATTTATTCCCGAGAGAACATTGAGCACCAAAGACACTCTACCTGGAGTCTTTCTTCTTGGCAGAACTGGCCTTTGGACAAAGAAATGCCCATACCTCAACCATTAACAGAGATACAGATAAAATGGATAAATGTAAATGGATAAAACAGGACTGTCATATCCTGCCAAGACAGGGTAAGATAGTTTTGAAAAGTTTCTTGCCTTTGAAAATGGTATGTCAGTTACTTTAGGCCTTAGCCAAAGTTGGTTGCTTTGAGACTTTGGGTGATTGCCCAGGCAGTCAGTTGTCTCTGTCATTTGTTGCACATTTTGGAAGTTTCTCGATTGCACTTCCTGTTCACTCAAGTAATATTGTTTCCCTTCTCAGATTTTTGATGGAGTTAAAGATTAGATTATTGTAGTTACCTTCCTCATGATTTAGCCAAGCTTAATTTCAATACAATAGTTAGACTCCTTAAAATAGAATGTTTAGTAAAACTTTTGTTATGCGTTCCTTGCTTAATATTTTTTATTGTTTGTAATTTTATATTTGGTATCTGTTCCTATTGTATATAGCTGTGTTGGGTTTGGATTGATCTTGTTCAGACAAAAGGGGGAGATGATGGGGAAACTACCAACTAATCACATCTAGTTGGGGTGTGGCTACCTGGGGTCCAGGTAGCAAAACCAAGAGCACACAGGTGCCCTCTCTCTCCATGCAGTGTCCGCTGGACGGATGGGACATCTGACCTCCCACTCTTGTAGCATGAGTTTCCCCTTTTGACCATTAAAAAATACCCATTCTTCTTGAGCTGGCTTGGTTATTTATCACACCGACCTAATTCCATGACAAGGAAGTGCAATATAAGCAACTTCCAAAACTCTAGAATTGACAGAGAGCTTTAAAATGGTAAGCACCTTGGTTGCAGCTGCTCTGGATGTTGGCTCCACCTCTCTCCACTTTTAAAATGGTGGAAGCACCACCAGTGCCAGCTCTGGGGCCACCAGGCAGGAGCCACACTCAGCATCCAACCCCAAGAATGAGCGTGCAGCACATAAACCCTTTTTATCTGAGTAACAGCCAAATTGGCTTTGGGCGCCAATCTGTAGGAAGAGGGCCCGTTTTCTCGGTCTGTATTTATACTGAGAATCAAGATCAAGCGAGCTTTTGCCCTTCTGCTCCACGGGAGGTTTCTGTCCTCCCTGAGCTCGCCTTAGGACACCTGCCTTACCATTTGACAGATGTACCGCCCCAGTCAAACTCCCCACCTGGCACTGTCCTGGGAGCAGAGCAGGTTGTGCCCGCCTGCACGTGGATGGGTGCTTGGCGCCAGAAGTGAGAACCCTTTGGGGCTCACCCCCTCTCCCCGCCTCACCAGGTCAGTGAAAAAACGATGAGATTGTGGGTTCATGACAGGGTTTCTTTGTAGCTTTGGAGCCTGTCCTGGAACTAGCTCTTATAGAACAGGCTGGCCTTGAACTCACAGAGAACTGCCTGCCTCTGCTTCCCAAGTGCTGAGATTAAAGGCGTGCGCCACCACTGCCTGGGGCTAGCTCAGTCGGTAGAGCATGAGACTCTTAATCTCAGGGTTGTGGGTTCAGGCCCCACGTTGGACACCAATCTGTAGCAGCAGGCTGCTTGTTTGTCCTGGCCACCCAGCTAGCTTAGCCCCAAAATAACCACACAGAAATTGTATTTATTAAAACACTGCTTGGCCCATTAGCTCTAACTTCTTATTGGCTAACTCTTATATTAGTTTAACCCATTTTTATTAATCTGTGCATCACCACATGGCTGTGGCTACCGGGTAAAATTCCCAGCATCTGTCTCCTGCAGCTCCATGGCTTCTTCCTAACTCTGCCTCCTTTCTCCCAGCATGCCATTTAGTTTTCCCCACCTACCTAAGTTCTGCCCTATCAACAGGCCAAGGCAGTTTCTTTAGTCATTAATCAATAAAAGCAACACATAGACAAAAGGACCCCCACACACACACCATTTGGGCATCCAAATACAGGACTATAGTATCTGACAAACCTTTATATGAAGCAGGAAATTTCAAAGACAGTTCCACCTATATTGACAGTTTATCAGTAACTTTCTTTTGTGTCCTACAGAATGTTTGGCAGGCTCTTTCACAAAGCAGGAACCTTGAAGGACTACCTCACCTTTAGGCAAGTTTAGCAGTCATTTTGTTGTGGCTCCTGCATGTTCAGATTATACAGCATAACACTAAGCAGTCCAGGCAAGAGCAGTTTCTTACCCAAATGGCTAGTAAACTCCATAAGAAGCCTCTTTGATGCCCATCTTTTTCTTGAAGTAATTAGTGCTGCCAGGAGCAGATGAGTCTCATAGTCATGAAAAGTCCTAAGTTTTTAGAATGTTTAAATGCCATATTTTGTAAGTCTTTGAATGGTTTGAAGAATACTTATCCATCTGAAATATATCTCTAGAATCCAGAAAACCCAACTAACATGACTACAAGCCTGACTATTATATATGACAATCTATTAATCTGTATTTCTTAATTGTATGTCACATTTTAAAATGAGCTGTACAAACACATTACCTTAAACAAGAGCAGAAATACATATAATAAAATTGACCTTAAATTTGTATCAATAGACCAAGATCCATACCAGTGCAAAGTGTTCATCTCTCTATCATATTCCCCTTTAAATGTAAACAAACATTTATAAACAATATTTGGGAATTTGAGGGTACTTTTTTTAAAACTGTTTTTTGCTTTTTGTTGGGCGAAATATTTTTGGGTGTTTACAGAGACCTTTTAGGTGGTCTTGGTCCATCAAAACACATTAGTCTGAAAGGAATCTACAGGTTCTCATCCTCTGTAGAAACAAAAACAGAACCCCTTTTTTTTTAAAGCAACGTATCCTTAGACCCAAATTTTAAAGTTAACATACCTTTAAAGTATATATGTTCATTTAGCTTAGCAGGCCCCAGAATCATGTCTTTTTGTATTTAGCTTACTTACAGTAAAAATTAAATATATAGATAGATAGATAATCCAGACTTTTTGTGTGTTTTTTACCTTCATGTGGCTTATTATATTTTTTACACTTTTAATCTATGACAGCCTGTATTCTGTCTCTTTAAAGACTTTGTTTTATTTTTTAAATGATTTACTTTTTTAATAACGATTCTCTCTCTCTCTCCTTTTTTAAACCTACATGCATTTTTGAACACACTGTATCTTGTTTAGGGGTCTTTTATGTCTGAATTTGTCCTATTGTGTATTTGTAATCCTTTTTTGTCCAGGAGTGCTTTTTAAAATGTTAAGTGGCATGGCTAGGACTAAGGCTGCTTTGCCTTTTGGTTCTGCCCAGTCCAACATGGCAGAGGTACATTTAGTGCCAGCTTCATGAGCCATCCTCACAGCCCCATTTTTAGGTACACAGCTGGTCTATGTGGCCATTAAGCAAGTTGTATCACTTTGCTCACAAACCCCATTTAAATGCTCTGTAGCCAGAAGTCCTGAGAACGTCAGAGCTGTTTATGTTGGTGAACCAGTAAGCCAGCTCCTAAAGTTGTGCAGCCTTCCTTGCCACTACTGAGTCAGGAAGACCTCTCTTAAAGGAGCCATGGTGCTTCTGCTCACCTCCAGCAAACAAAGCCCATCCATTAAAAAATGCAGCTACCAAGAAGCTGTGCTAAATTCTCTGTGTGTGTGTGTGTGTGTGTGTGTGTGTGTGTGTGTGTGTGTGTTTAGAATTTCTTTTTAAAGCTCTCTAAGGTTTTATGTAAATGTAGTCAGCCCCACATTGGGTACCAATTTGTAGAGAGAGGCTCTTTGTTCATTTCCCGGCCACCCAGACCCAAAGTAATCACACAGAAACTGTATTAATTGCAATACTATTTGGCCTATAACTTAAGCATACTTCTAGCTAGCTCTTACATCTTAAATTAACCCATTACTATTAATTTATATTTTATCACGAGGCTTGTAGTTTACTGGTACTGGTGCATAGGCATCTTTCTCCTCCAGCAGCTACATGGCGTCTCCCTGACTCCACCTACCCTCTCTTCCTTTATCAGCTTAAAGGTCCCACCTTGCCCTATTCTGCACTCCAATAGGCTGAAAGCAGCTTTTCTATTAACCAATGGTATTCACAGCATATAGAGAGGAATCCTACATCAAGGAAGCCAGGTGAAGAATGCAACAGCCAAACTGACAAACAGAGAGAAATTTGACCCAGCAGAGGATCAACAAGCCAAAGGACAGAGTAGCTGAAGGTGTCTAGATACAGAGTGAGAGAGGCGAATTAACTCAAATAGGAATGTTAGGACTCTCCCAAGGGACCAAACTGCCATATGTCAGGGGTTGAAGAAAAAAAGGATACATAGAGATTGCCAGAAAATGTGCATCTAAACCAAATATACCAAGACAGACTCTGAGCCATCAAAAACTGAAGACAGTGAACCATCCTGAGAAGAAGAAGAGGTGGTGTGGTGGTTTGGATAAGAATAGCATCCATAGGTTCATATATTTGATTGCTTACTCAGAAGGGGGTGGCACCATTCCAGAAAGATTAGGGAGTATGGCCTTGTTGAAAGAAGTATGTCACTAGGGGTGGTCTTTGAGGTTTTCAAAAGTCGATGCTAGGCCTGGTCTCTGTCTGTCTGTCTGTCTGTCTGTCTCTCTGCCTGTGGTATAGGATGTAACTCTCAACTACTTCCTCAGCACCATGTCTTCCATGCCTTCTCCCATGCTCCCCACCATGATAATCATGGACTAGACCTCTGAAAGTGTAAGCAAGCCCCCAGTTAAAAGCTTCCTTTTATAATTGTTGCCTTGGTCATGGTGTCCCTATTGCTCTTCACAGCAATAGAGCAGTGACTAAGACTAAGAAAACAAATCACATAGAGAAGAGTATGAACACTACTCACTGTTAGCAGAGTCCTCAGGACATTCCCCACAGCCCAGAAGAAAAAGAAACAATATATTCAAGGTATTTGGGAGTATGTGGGGGCACATTAGCCAAGAATATTTTATCTAGAAAATTATTTTTGAAAAGGAGTAAGAGAGCCAAGGTGTGGCAGCACATGTGTGGCAGCACATGCTTGTAACTCCAGTGCTCATTTTTAGCTCAATGTAGCCTACACAATGATCTAGCCTGAAAAACAATGAATGATGAAGAATAAAACTTACATAAACAAATGCTTAGGGAATTCACCACTAGACTTGGTGAATAGGAGCTAATATCCTTTAACTTGGGAAGGCCACCAGCTGATTACAAACACTAATGGTAAAGGCAAAACCATTCACAACACTCCAGGCCTGTCAAGATGGAGTGTGTAGTAGATTTACTTCCTCCTATCAGGAATAAACTATGAAGCCGTGAATGACATGCACCTACAATAAGCTGGGATTTAAACACACCACAAAATACTCCAACTCAGATCTAAAACATAAAACGTGATGAGGGTAAAACTGGTCCGAGTTGAGAGTGTTAAATATTCTGTGGAAGCCCTGTTATCAAATTTCATAGTACACTACTGCATAAAACTAGCAAAGAAAAACAGAGGCAGCAAGACATTAGGAACATCGAAGATATTGCCTCCAGAATTAGAATGCAACTAACAGAATGGTAGTCATGCTGTGAATTACTTTGGGGACCACTGTGGGCAGTGCCATTCCATACTGGTGCTCCTGGGTGCTATGAGAAAGCACGCTGAGCAAAAACCATGAGGAACAAGGCACTAAGCAATAACCCTCCATGGCCTCTGCATCAGCTCCTGCCTCCAGGTTCCTACCTCCAGGTTCCTACCTCCAGGTTCCTGCCTTGGGTTCCTGCCTTGAGTTCCTGCCTTGACTGCCTTGAAGATGGAAGCTGAAATAAACTCTTTTCTCTGCAAGTTGCTTTTGGTGGTGGTGTATCACAGCAATAGAAACCTTAACTAAGATAAGATGGCATTCATACCGCAAAACATGGAAATTTTCTCCCGAAGATCTTAAGAAGAATAAGAATGCTCACTCTTACCATTTATGGCCAATATAATATTAGAAGCTGTTATCAAAGATGTTAGGTAAGAGAAATAAGTATAGAAAAGAAGAAGTGAAACTGACAGTGTTTGCTGATTTCATAATACGGAAATCCCCACACATCCCACCACGAAAAAGAAAAAACCAATGAGTGAAGACAATGACAATGCAAGACACTAAGTCAACCACCAAATACCAGTAGTGTTCTTCACACTACCTACAAACTGCATGGAAAAATAATTCAGAAGAAATTCCATTTACAGTAATTACCCCCTCCCCAAAGGAGATACTTAGGACAAAATTTAACCAAAGAGATTGAAACTTTAGCTGACTGTGTTATTATGGGTGTCGTTTGCCTTCCTTAGTTGTGGTTTACCTTCTAGTACTTTCTGTAAGGCTGGGTTCGTGGCTACATATTGCTTAAATTTGTTTTTATCCTGGAATATCTTGTTTTCCCCATCGATGGTGAAAGAAAGCTTTGCTGGGTATAGTAGTCTGGGCTTGCATCCATGGTCTCTTAGT
>PVIU01013057.1:0-57361 GCA_004026605.1 Ondatra zibethicus | reverse complement strand
CAAACACCATTTAGTGAGCTCTGATGGTTTTATACCCAAGAACCATTACTGTAATCGAGATAGTGATCCTCTCTTTACTGTCCTGTATATTTGGAAATATTCATTCATTCATTGTTTAAAAAACAAAACAGGATTGGGGCTGGGACATCTGCTCAACAGTCGTTGCTCTTGCAGAGGACCTAGGTTTGGTTCCCACTATCGGTGTGTCTGCTCACAAATTTTGTAATTCCAGTTCCAGGGGATCCTACACCTTCCAATGAACACCGCGAAGAACAGGCATGCATGTGGTACACATTCATACATCCAGGGAAAACACCAATACACATAGAACAAAAATAAATAAATCTTAAAAAACAAAAAACAATAACCGTTTAGCGAGATAGACCATTATTAGGGCTTGGGACTTGAGTCCTGAGGGCTGGGGTTAATAGGGGAGCTACAGGAAGGGTTAGGGGTGAGCACAGGTTGTGGATGCGTCACAGCTGGTGGTAGGGTGTATGATTGATTGAAAATGACAACATTGGAAGACAAGCTTGGGGAGTTCAGCTCTGGACATGTTCAGTTTAAGGAGCAATGGGACGCGTGAACAGAATGGTCAAGGAGGCAGGTGTGAAAGGGGCAGTTCGGATCGGCAGTTTGTTAAGTACTGGCCTATTGTAACTGAGCAAAGGGCAGAAACTTCTCATCTATGTACTGATTACAAAATGGAAAGAGAAAAGGCCTGCGGGTGTGTGTGAAAATTTCTGATACTTCATGGTCAGATACAAGAGGAGAGAGAGCCCATGCGTGGAGGTGCACACCTGTAATCCCAGCACTCCGGAGGCAGAGGGAAGAGGATCGCTGCAAATTTTTGGCAATCCTTATCTGCAGAGTGATTGCCAGGCCAGGAAGGGCCACACAGCCAAAGCTCATTTTAAAGCAAAGAAAGAAACAAATGAAGACTCCTCACGGACACAGAGTATTACACTTCCGGTGTAAACTGAGGCTGGCGTGTGGACTCAAACCAAACAAACGCTGCGCCCTGAGGACTCCTGGTGGGGCCTTCGCTGGTTTTGTCCAGCGAACTCTAAGGCTCAGGGATACCTTTCTTTGAAGTCGTGGTTTTTCATTAAATTAAAACAGAATACGAATAAAACTATTTTTGTTGTGTGGCGGTGGTGCAGCCTTTAATCCCAGCACTTGGGAGGCAGAGGCAGGTGGATCTCTGAGTTCGAGGCCAGCCTGGTCTACAGCGTGAGCTCCAGGCAGCCAGGGTTACACAAAAAAAAAAAACCTGTTTTTGTTTTTTTTTTTTTTTTGGTTTTTCGAGACAGGGTTTCGCTGTAGTTTTAGAACCTGTCCTGGAACTAGCTCTTGTAGACCAGGCTGGCGCGGTGGTGGAGAAACCCTGTCTTAAAAAACCAAAATCCAACCAATCAACCAAACAAAACCTAACTGTTTTCTTCTGTACAATATCCAGTACTAATAGAAAGTTATAACTTTTTTTTTTGAGACACTCTTGCCTGTCTCAGCTCCCTAAGTTGTACAAATCACATTTTATTATAATGAAAAAATCCTGGATATTTCAGACACAGGAGCTTTTCATTTCGTTTTGTTTGCTGTTTTCCTTCTGGACAAGGTCACATTGTACAGTCTCTGGCCTAGAGGCCTGGGATTCGCTGTGTAAATCAGGCTGGTCTCCAGTTTTCAACGTTCTGGGATGACAGGGACATCACCAGACTTGGCCTCTTGGAAATAAAGTTAAAAATTAAAAACTATTTTAAAGAGACAAAATCTCACTATGTTGCCAAGAGAATCCTAGGCTTAATTCTGCCTTGGTCTTCTAATTGGCTGGGATCAAAAATGCCAACAACAGCAAAAACATTTTCAGGGTGCAGCAGTATTTTGACTTACATGGTGCTGGGATTTGAGTTCATGAGCTTATACACACTAGGTAAGATAGCCTCAACACAGTATTTTTTTGTTTGTTTTTATTTTTGTTTTTTGAGACAGGGTTTCTCTGTGTAGCCCTGCCTGACCTGGAACTTGCTCTGTAGACCAGGCTGGCCTTGAACTCAGAGATTCACCTGCTTCTTCCTCTGGAGTGCTGGGATTGTAGGCATGCACCATCACTGCCTGGTGACAGTATTATTATTATTTTTTTTTAATAAAAGTGAAATGGTTTTTCAAAGCAGGGATTTTTATCTCACTGAGTCACAGTGACAGTGAGTTTTCTGCTTCAGGATTTCAACATGAAAGGAACCTGGTTCATTACAACAGATGACCTGGGTCTGCTCAGTGGCAGAGTGCTTGCCATGCTGGAGATCATGACTTCAACCCCCACACAGCAAAATTAATGAATAAAAACCTCACGGACTGAGGAGATTGCTCCTTTGGTAAGTGTTTGTTGCATACATACAAAGTCCTCAGCGCTATCCCCAGGACACATGGAAAAACCTGGGCATAGTGGCGCACATCTGTAATCGCGGTGTTAGAGAGGAAAGACAGGAGGATCCCAGGGCCTATTTTAGTCCAACCACAGAGCTCCAAGCTGAGGCTCTGTCCTAAGAAATTAAGGAGTAAGGTAATACAAGGCAACATCCAACATCAACCTTTGGCCTCCACATGTGCACACATTTGCACAGGTGCGTGTGTACGTGTGTGCATGTGCATGCACACACCTCATTTTGTTTATTTTCTGTTGCTCTGATAAGCAGAATGACCAAGAGAAACTTGGGGAGGAGAGGATTTATTTCATGTTACAATTCATCACAGAGGGAAATGAGGGCAGGAACTTGAGGTAGCAGCTTTAAGTCGAACCCCCAGAGGGACTCCCCTGATTGGTTTATTCTCTTTGACTTGCTCAGTCAATTGACTCACATAACCTAGGCTTGCCTGCCTAGGTTTGGTGCCTCCTTCACGGCCCAGGCCCTTCCACATCAATCATCAGTGAGGACAATTCCTACAGACATACATGCCCACAGTCCAATTGGATGGGGATGATTGTTCAACTGTGGTTCCTTCTTCCCAGATGACTTCATTTTGTGGCAAGGTGACAATAAAAATTAAACAGGGGCTGGAGAGATGGCTCAGTGATTAAGGGCACCCAAGTTTGATTCCCAGTGCCTGTGTGGCATCTTACAACTGTCTGAAACTACAGTTCCAGGGAATTGAATGTCCCCTTTTGGCCTCCTTGGGCACCAGGCACATATGCGGTACACAGACAGGCAGATAAAATACCCCTGTACATAAAATAAATAAATAATTAAAAACCCCTAACCAGCATATACGCTGAATTTGGAACTTCTTTTTTGTGTGTGTCACTAAATGATAGTTTTTCTTTTAAAAAGTTACCATTTTGGAAAAGATTAAGAACAACCTTCTTGGTTTGAGATAACCCCGTTCTTTGTGTTTTCTGAGATGGAAGTCTTGCTATGTTGGCCAGGTACATCTTTAACTAGGGAGTTCACAGACTATCATTTCTCAGCCTCCCCAGTAGCTGGGATTAGAGGCAGGTACCACTACACCAGGTTTGTGGAGTAACTTTTCAGTTTGTTGAGAAAAGGGTAAAGCTAATTCATATTAGAATACACCTTACACAGTTCATGCTACGAGTTGACGGGTGTGCATGGCTGGCTGTGCCCTGTTAAGCTGGACGAGCCATCAGAAGGGCTCTGGAGTCTTCGGAAGAGACACGTTATTACTGCGACATTCAATGTTTTTCCTCATGTAGGTCAGGCTGGCCTCAGAGTCCCCACGTGGCCCAGGGTGGCCTGGAACTAATGTAGTCAAGGCTGACTTTGGACTGATTCTCCTGCCTCACCTCCCCAAGTACTTGGATTACAGAGTTGCAGCACACCGGGTTATGTGGTGTCGTAGATGGAAGCCAGCACTTCCCACATGCCAGGCAGGCCGTCAGCCATGCTACCTTACATCTGTGGAACCAGGTCTGCTTGCTCCTCATGAATTTGTCTTGAACTGATGCATTTCTGTGCCTGGTCCCATAAGAACTCCTAACTCCCCAAAGCAGGTGAAGATGTTTTTGAGATGGGTTTGGTGGTGCAGGCCTACAGTCCTAGCACTCTGGAGACTGAGACAGGAGGATTACAAGTTCAACAGTATCTGAACGGGGTGGCTCAAGCCTGTATCACCTAGCCCAAGGCAGGAGGGTCACAGATGGAGGTCAGCCTGGGTTACAGAGTGAGAGCTGTCTAAAAGCAAACAACTGAAAAAGACTCACAGAACAGCAGGATCTTCCTCCTGTTGTGTGCAGCCCATTGAGAGTGGAGGCTGGCAGGGACCGAGTACGAAAACAGTGCCCTGGATGTGGGCAGCATGGCCCCAGACTGACACGCAGATCAAACCCCATTCTAATTTTTAGTCTTCTATGCCTTTACAATTATCTATTTATCTTTCTATTTGTGTGTGCCTATGGCATGGCACACCTGTAAGAGGACAATCTGTGGGGAGTAGGTTTTCTCCTCCGACCATGTGGGCTCCGGGGATCAAACTCCGGGGCAACAGACTTGGCAGCAAGTCCCTTTCCTCACTGAACCATCTCACTGAACCTCAACTCCACTTTCTGATCTTGGACCATTAACTTACTCCAATTTTTTTTTAATTAAAAAAAATGAGATTAATAGTGCTGGATCTCTCCTGGAGAAGCATACAGTCATGCTCCCGAGACTGTTTCTCTTTTTGAGCATTCCTGAAGGAGATCCCCCTCATCCTACCGCACAGTGGGGACTTTCTCCAGGACATCCCCCCTCCCCGCCAACAAACCACACCCAAACACCTTTTTTTTCACAGAGAGATCCTTTATTAAGCAGGAAGAAAAGTTAAAGTCGCTGTAGAAAAATAGCAATTGACCTTGCAGGTGTAAGTTTTAAAAAGGAAATAAAAGAGGTCTGTGTTAGAATGGGCTAGGATGTGGTGGTGAGAGGGGACAACAGAGAAGGGGTAGGGGACAGGAGGATTCGCCCTGGAGGGACAAATGACTGCCTTTGGATAGAGAGGAGACAGACGTGACACACGGGCAAATGGTGGTTTATAAAGGTAAAGAGGAAAACCCCTGTTAGGGTGAGGTGTTTAATTTTTTTTTTTCTAGACAGGGTTTCTCTGTAGCTTTGGAGCCTGTCCTGGAACTAGCTCTTGTAGATCAGGCTGGTCTCAAACTCACAGAGATCCGCCTGCCTCTGCCTCCCGAGTGCTGGGATTAAAGGTGTGCACCACCACTGCTGACTGAGGTGTTTAATTTTGATTGGGCATGTTAATTAGGTGAGCCAAAGGGGCTTCTGACTGCTGCACTTTGGCAGTCAGCCTCAGGAGGAGGAAGTGGCCGAATAAGGGAATAGACCTTGGTGGCTAGCTTTAGGAATGTAATCTAATGGTTTTCAGCAAGGCGGACTAGTGTCCCTTTACCCTCTAAGATGTGTTCATTTCTCGTATAGTCATGCTTTGTTCATTTTTCTGTGTCCCGCGTGTGTGCCAGGTGCCTGAATAGGAACTGGGTCCCTGGAACTGCAGTTACGGATGGCTGTGGGCTGCCACGTGGGGGTTGGGAATCAAACCTGAGTCTGCCACAACAAGTGCTTTTAACTGCCAGGCCAGCTCTCCAGACCCCTGTTGCTCTCACGCCCTCAATCTTAAATCTATACTAAAATATCTTTACTAAGCTCCCTCAAACATAGCAACCCACCATAAAACAAACAAAGACAGGACTGGGGGCATGGCTCAGCTGGTAGCAGCCTGGGTTCCAGCCCCACCACCAGGTAACAGGGTTTGGTGGCGAACACTGGTAATCCCAGAACTGGCGAGGTAGAGGCAGGAGCAAATCAAGGTCATTTTTTTTATTCCTCGTTCCATAGAGTTTAAGGGAGGCCAGCTTGGGACACTGAAACTGTCTCAAAGAGGCAAAAACTCAAAGCAACCAAACAAAAAATCTCAATATTTGGGGGCTGGAGAGATGGCTCAGTGGTTAAGAGCTCTGCCTGCTCTCCTAAAGGTCCTGAGTTCAATTCCCAGCAACCACATGGTGGCTCACAACCATCTGCAATGAGATTTGGTGCCCTCTTCTGGCCTGCAGGGATACATGCAGGCAGAGCACTGTATATAATAAATAAAATAAAAAAAAAATCTCAATAATAAATCCCTAGTCCAACAGTTCCCATGGAGGGTCTTGACCTCTTCACAGGGGTTATATATCAGATATCCCACATATCAGACATTTACATTAGTATTAATAACAGTAGGAAAATTACAATTATTAAGTAGCAACAAAAAATTTTATAGTTGGGGGTCACCACAACAAGAGGAACTGTATTAAAGGGTTGAAGCAGTAGGAAGGTTGAGAGTCACTGTTTCAACCAAACAGGTACTGTGAAGATTAAGTATTGCTACACAAAATAGCAGAAATCACAGAACACAGTTCCTAGCTGGTAGGGTGAGCTTCTGAATGGTAGGGACAACTTACAATTAGGTGATACTCTATAAGACATTTACCAGGAGATAAGGGTTAAGAGGTCACAGATCATGACACTATCCAAGAGGTAGGAAGTCCTTCTAGATCAAGCTTCATTACTAGGCTCTAGAACCAAAAAAGAAGAAGAAAGAAGAAGGAGAGGAGGAGGAGGAGGGTGAGGAGAAGGAGGAGGAGGAGGAGGAGGAGGGTGAGGAGAAGGAGGAGGAGGAGGAGGAGAAGGAGGAGGAGGAGAAGGAAGAAGAAGAAGAAAGAAGAAGAAGAAGAAGAAGAAGAAGAAGAAGAAGAAGAAGAAGAAGAAGAAGAAGAAGAAGAAGAAGAAGAAGAAGAAGAAGAGAAGAAGAAGAAGGAGAATGGTTCGAGGATGTGGCTCAGTTGTAGACTGCTTCCCCAGTGTGACTGAAGCCCTGTGTGCAGTCCCCAACTCTACATAAACCAGGAGTGTCTGACACACTTATAATCCACACTTGAAAGCACTCAGGGGCAGAGAGCAAGGAGGGTCAGAAGTGGCAAGACATGCCTGGCTTTGAAGCCAACCTGGACTCCATGTTACCCAGTCTATTTCTATCTCTCTTACACACTGTATTTATGTGGTGCTGCCACATGCTAGTTTAATATTTATAATGCTAACATTCTAAGTATCCAATGTGAAATTATGATGTTATTTGACCTTCCAGGAAATTGGCAGAACTAACAAAATTTCCCAAACAGAAGTTTTGCTTTCTGTTGTGCTGTGGGATAATGCTCTTGTACACTGTTAAGATTTGTCACTCATATTAGTTTAATAAAACGCTGATTGGCCAGTAGCCAGGCAGGAAGTATAGGTGGGACAACCAGACTAAGAGAATTCTGGGAAGAGGAGTATAAGAGTCAGTCACCAGCCAGACGCAGAGGAAGTCAGATGAGAATGCCTCACTGATAAAAGGTACCAAGCCACATGGCAAAACCAAAACAATAATTATGGGTTAATTTTTGTAAGAGCTAGTTAGTAATAAGCCTGAGCTAATAAGCCAAAGAGTTGATAATTAATATAAAGCCTTTGTGTGTTTCTTTGGGACTGAATGACTACAGGACTGGGAAGGACAGAAAATTCTGTCTGCACTGTTCTCTTTGCTTTAACCTTTACAAGACAGAAAAGGTAGGTGGAAATTAAGCGTCTGGACATTTTGGTGCTGGAGGTACCAAATGTAGAGCCCCAAGCTATGTTGCCAAGATGCACCTGCAATCCAAAAGCAACTTGGAAATAAGACCAATCTGTCTTTATGGTAGCTTGAGGGTTTTGTTTTTTGAGATAAGGTCTCTGTTGTCCAGGGTGGAGGCCTCCTGCCTCTACCTCCCAAACGCTGGGATTATTGGAGTGTGCTGTCAGGCTCAGTCTGATTTTCATTTCTGTGTCCTTCAGTCTGCCAACCATTTCTGTTCAGCTAATCAGAACACTGACTCTATTTGATAGAATAAAGTGGTCTATTTTTACAGTAAAGTCAATTAAGGTCCATCCTCTAAAGCTTGGGAGGCAGTTGAATGCCTGTCTAGCATGCACAAGGCCCTATGTTCAATCCCCAGCACCTGAGGCAGGAACTAACAAAATCTTTAATTTGTTGTAATCTTGCCTTATGACATATCTATGTCCAAATTGTATGCTGTAGGTTGGTGATGTAACACAGTGCTGAACTTTTGTTAGCTCAACTCCCTAGGTTCCATGCCCAGTGTGTTCTTTTGCTGCTGCTGCTGTTGCTGCTGCTGCGAGTCCTCCTCCATGGTGCTGGAGTTGAACACTTCTTGCAGGCTAAGCCTTCATTCTATCACTGAGCTACAAACAACCCCAGACCTCTCCTTTTCCCCATACAAGGGCCGGGATTTTAGGCATGCCCACATACCTAAGGGAACATGTATGATAAGACAGAACAATTCGGATCGCTTCCTTTCCCACTGAACAGATGTGTGCCTGACACTGCCCCCTGATTAACAATGTTAAGACTTCTCAGCAAACTGTTACTTCACCACAGACAGCAAACTTTCCTGCTTAATGAGAATATGAAATATAAGGGGAAAAAAACCCATGAACACCAAACCTGAACCCAAAGCACTCACATGGTATTTGTCCATTACTGTAGTATGTTAGAAATACCTTATAGCGGACTTTACAAAATATTTCTTTAATACACCTTTCTTTAAGAGCCAGGGGTATAGTAGTACACACCTTTAATCTCAGCACTGGGAGCTACATAGTGGTCCACCAAAGATACACAGTGAGACCCTGTTTCAAAAGCAAGCAAAGGGAAACCCCTCTTCACAAAAGAAAAAAATAGGCTTATCAGTTTGCACACTTTAGTGTGTTGTATGTAGCATGCTGTTTGTATGTATGCTGGTGGACGTGTGTCATGGTGCAAATAAAGAAAGCAGAGGAGCTTTGGGGAGTCAGTTCCCCTCCTTTTGTCTGGGTTTCTGGCATGGAACTTAGATGGTTTTGTGGCCCCACAAATGATTTTTTTTTTGTTTAGACACAGGTTTTTCTTTTCTTTGTCTTTTTTTTTTGTGTGTGTGTCTGTGTGTCTCTGTGTGTGTGTGTGTGTAGCTTTGGAACCTGTGTTGGAACTTGATCTGTAGACTGGGCTGGCCCTGAACTCAGGGAGATTTGCCAGCCTCTGCATCAAGTCCTGGGACTAAAGATAGTGCCACCACTGTCCAGTCACAAATGGTTCTTAGTGTTAAAGAAGGTCAGGTGTTTTGATACTTGTATTATGTGATCTCAGAATTTATGTAGTTCAGAAGTTTATTCATCAAAATATTTACAAGCCAAACCCTTAAGAAGAACTCTCTATTTATGAAAACTCTACAATCTAGTTAGAGGATAGAAGGTATTTATTTTATAACAAAATACATAAAACCAAAATATAAAGCATACAACTATTTGTACTTTATATGTTGATTATACTGAAATTTGTTAATTTAACATTAGTTAAAATAAACATTAAGTTACTTATATTTGAAAATGTCAAGTATATGATTAAAATGAACGTTTCTTCTCCAACAGAGACAGCACTTCTGGAGTACACACTGAAACAACGCCCACTCCAAAACAGAGCAGCAGCCCTGGCTGGGGGTGCAGCGTGGAGGGAGGGGCCTGGATGGGGGCACAGTGTGGAGGGAGGGGCCTGGCTAGGTTAGGGTTACATTCTGGCTTTTTTCCAGCACCAAACACTAGGCCTTCATCTTTTGATTCTTGGACCATTCTTGTGCATCCTTTTTAGTCTGAAAAGAAAAAAAAATAGTAAATTAAATAAAATGCTTACAAGCAGGAGGTGATGCAGAGAACTACATACCAGCATCTGGGGCATTTTGTGTAAGCCAGACAAACCCACTTCTTCTCTTTAATTCACACAACCATCAAGCATCTGTCAGCACTCTCAGGCTCGGGTTTGCTGAGTCCTGGGTAAGAAATGAGCTCCTACCTGGTTGATGTGGGGTTCTTCCATGCTTACCTTGGGGTGGCAGAGCACCAGGCAATTCATGGCCACTAATGCCACCCCAGCTTCCTGTCTCAAGCCCACACATAACAGGGACACTAAGCTGGGAGTGTGACAGAACTTGGGAGCTCTGAGGGGCTGTCACTGTGTAGCCCTTTCCTCCTCTAATGGTTCCGGAACTGGATGGGGATGGAGGTGATCTTGGTGGAGAGACTTGAGAGCATATGGGGCTGAGCTCCATCTGTAAGGAGTTCACAGGCCTTGTAAAGTTCCATGCCTTGACATGAAAGCTACTAATCTAGTCATGGGAATGACTGTCAGGATACACCAAGGCCCTTGCTGGCCTTAAACTCATTATGTAACCAAGGATGATCCTGAACTCATGGTGTCACATCTATTTCCCGAGTGCCAGGATTACTGCGAACACCTGACTTTAGTTATGCAGTCTTTGTTTAGATTTAATACACAACAAAACCAAAGCCAGAAGGCAGGCACAGACATAGCCCCCACTGCAGCACAAGATGGTCTTTTTTTTTTTTCCATGATATTTATTGAGCTCTACATTTTTCTCTGGTCCCCTCCCTGCCACTCCCCTCCCTCCTTCAACCCTCCCCCAAGGTCCCTATGCTCCCAATTTACTCAGGAGATCTTGTCTTTTTATACTTTCTACTTCCCATGTAGACTAGATCTATGTAAGTCTCTCTTAGGGTCCGTATTGTTGTCTAAGTTCTCTGGGATTGTGGTTTGTAGGCTGGTTTTCTTTGCTTTATGTTTAAAAACCACCTATGAGTGAGTATATGTGATAATTGTCTTTCTGTGTCTGGGTTACCTCACTCAAAAGAATGTTTTCTAGTTCCATCCATTTTCCTGCAAAATTCAAGCTGGTGTTATTTTTTTCTGCTGTGTAGTACTCCATTGTGTAAATGTACCAGCACATGATGGTCTTGAACCCTAGCTGAATATAACATTAAGCTTCTGATCCTATCCCTGTGTCCCCCCTCCCCCTGTGTTTGTGCATGACTGGGGTTCAAACCCAGGACTTCCTGAATGCTAGGAAAGCTCTCTCCCAACCGAACTACCTCCTCTCCATCATCCATACCCTTCACCACAGTCGCGCATCTGTTGTAACTACTGAACTGACACTAATACATCAAATCCTCTGGCTTTGTATCTATCTATCTATCTATCTATCTATCTATCTATCTATCTATCTATCTATCTATCTATCTCTATGTCATTACAGTATATACAGAAAAATTCACTGCCCATAAAAACATTATTTATTTTTTTCATCTAAGAAAAGGGTCTATAGTTTTCTTATAATATTTTTGGCTAGTTTTTGGCACTAAGCATTTTTAAGATTGGCTTTGTAAGACAATTACCACATGTACTCACTCATAGTTGGTTTTTAAACATAAAGCAAAGAAAACCAGCCTACAAACCACAATCCCAGAGAACTTAGACAACAATGCAGACCCTAAGAGAGACTTACATAGATCTAATCTACATGGGAAGTAGAAAGTATAAAAAGACAAGATCTCCTGAGTAAATTGGGAGCATGGGGACCTTGGGGGAGGATTGAAGGCAGGAGGGAAGTGGCAGGGAGGGGAGTAGAGAAAAATGTAGAGCTCAATAAATACCATGGAAAGGAAAAAAAAAAGATTGGCTTTGTAAAACAGGTTGGTAACTGCCTCCCCGCTTCCCGTCTTCTTCCTTCTCCAAGGTCTCAATGCATCCCAGAATGGCTTTAAACAAATATCCCCAGATGACCTTGAATTTCTGATACTCCTGTCTCCTTTGCCCAAGTGCTGAGAAAATGGCTCCTCTACCATACCTGATTGGTGTGAAGCTGGGCCTGGAACCCAGGGCTTCCTGCATGCCAGGCAAACACTCTACCATTCTATTGACCCCCAAATTCAAAATTGTTGCTAACCTTTTAAAGAGATTAAGGAGAATTGGTATAACTTCATCCTGAAAGGTTTGGTAGAATTTACCAGTTAATTATTTGGGCCTAGTATTGTTTTGATAGCTATAAGTCAATTCATTATCTTAAAAGATGTTTATTATTTTCCAGTTTGTGGATGTGAGTCTGTGTGTGGGTACGTACACATGAGTGCATACGCTTGTGGAGGCCAGAGGTATAGGATTCCCTGGAGCTGGAATTATAGAGGGTTGGGAACCACCTGTCTTGGGGAGTGGGACCCGATCTTGTCCTTAGGCTGAGCCATCTCTCCAGCTCGATTCACATCAAATATGTGTTATACATTGTTTTGTGCATGGCCATGTGTGGAGGTTCATGGACAACCTTGGGCATTAGTCCTTACCTTTCCACTCTGATTTGAGGTGGGTCTCTTATTTCTAGCTGCACTTAAGCAGGCTCTCTGGCCCCATGGCTTCTCTGCATTCTCCTGTCTCTGGCTTCTTTCATGCGTAGGAACACTGAGACTATAAATTTATGATACTGCGCTTGGAGTTAGATATGTTCTGGGGTCCTCATGCTACGGTGGCAAGCACATTTCCACTCTGAACCAGCTCCCAGCTCCAGTTTCCTCGTGTGTTATGGCAGACTGCATTTCCACAAGTGATTCTCCTACCTTGGCAGCTGCTAATATGTGAGCATAGAGTTGTTCACAATATTCCTTTATTATCTTGGAAACTGTCTGTGGGTTTCTGGATGTGGTGATGGCCCCCTGTAATCTGAGCACTTGAATGGACAAGGGCTACAGAGTGAGTTTAAGGCCACCCTGGTGTCTGTAGTAGGTATCTGGGTCATCCCTTCTTTACTTTGTGGTTTTGGAGACAGGATCTTACTACACAGCTTTAGGTATGCTGGAGCTCACTACGTAGACCAGATTAGCCTCAAATTTACCAGAAATTTGCCTACTCTGCTTTTCCCAACTGCTGGGATTAAAGGCACCGGCCACCATGTCTAGCTATTTACCTACCTTGGTAGACCGGGTCAAACTGCCCGCTCAGATACTACGTAACGTGAGAGGGTGGTGGAAAAGGCTGTGCAAGGCGTTCTCGGTGCCCTCTGATCTACCCTTCATCCTTTCCTACCCCACCAGTGTGCCCAAGGAGGTGGCTGGCTGTGACTGCTAGGTTCCCATTAGGTTCACTGGTGGAAGCAGAGAGGGTTTGCAGGGACAGAGAGGAAAAGTAGCACATTTATTCCCCTGTTTTTTTTTTTTTTTGTTTTTTCCATCTGGCTATGCTCTGGTAGTGGTGACTGAAGTCTGCGGACACCATTTCTTCAGAAAGGTTATCATTCTTAGCTGCTTCAAGTCCTGGGAACAGCTATAGCTCAGGACAGTGTGGACCTGTTTTCTCCCTTGGTTTCTACGTGCTTGTGAGCAGTCTCTTCTACCGTGTCATGTTTCCTTGAAAGGCCTTGGCTGGTACAGTAATAGGCTCCAGAGGGTTGTTAGGAGAGTCAATGGCATAGTGCCACACTTAAACCTCAACATTAGTACTCCGTATTCCTCACTGTCCCACTCTCCACTTTGAGACAGTTTGCTGTTAAGTTGAACTAGTCTCAAACTGGTGGCCATCCTGCCTCAGGCCACAGCTCAAAGTCGCCTCTACTCTAGGAGGCTTGCTCTGAAACCTCAGGATTTTGTTGGCACTCTTTAAAGACAAGAGATTATTACTGTTGTTGAGACAGAGCTTTGCGCAGTCCATCAAATCCAGCAGCTGGGAGTGGAGGCAGGAAGACCAGGAGGTGAAGCATGGACGCAGTGTGTGCTACATCACACCACCTCTTCCTCCCAAGGAGGCACAACAGGAAACAGCTATGCAGCTGAGGGTCTTGAGGTGCTGATCCCCACGAAGCCGCGACTCCTCCAGGACTATGATCACAGGCACAGCCACCATGCCTGGTTTTATGTGGTGCAGGGGCTGAGTCCACAGGTTCATGCTGGGCAAGTGTTCTACTAACTAAGCCACATATCCAGCCCCAAGCCTCTGTACTTCTCTAAGTTATTACACTTGTTTACTTGAATCATCTACTTAATAAGCATTCTCTGTGGGAAGTCATAAAATGATGTTCAATAAGGGCTGGTTTAATGATCAAACATATCTCTGCTACTAACTTTTCATCTAAATGTGATCTATATTAATGAGAGTATTTGGCAGCTGGCCCCTATATAAACCCAACTTTTGACATTGAATAAAATTGGATATTGGATTTTTGGACATCTAATTAATATTTCTTAAAAAGCTTTAGTTTTTAAAGGTAAAACAGATTGTCTTGGAACTGTGTTGATTGGGATTCAAAAAAAGCTTTAAAGATTACATTTAAAAATAATTTCTGTATATTATGGACATTTGATCATAACTAGTACTAGGAAGAACTTATTTTTAAATCTATTTCTATACAATCTTATTTTCCTCCATATATTAAGATTCAAATTAAGGGATGTTTTTATCTGGGGGCATTGTGGTGTACACTTTAGGAGATTGGGGTAGGAATTCTAGGTCAGTCTAGACTACAAACTGAGACCCTGCTTCAAACAATAACAAAATAGGTATATTTGGGCTGAGTGTGGTAGTTCATGCCTACTGTCTCAGCACTGAGAGGCAGAGGCAGGAAGATCAGGAATTTAAGGTTATTGTCAGCCACGTAGTGAGTTTGAGCAAGCCTGGAATACATAAGACCCTATCTTACCAAGAAAGACAGAGGTGTGTTTGTTAAGAGGGTTGTTAGTGCTGGGCAGTGGTGGCACACGCCTTTAATCCAAGCACTTGGGAGGCAGAGGCAGGCGGATCTCTGTGAGTTCGAGGCCAGCCTGGTCTACAAGAGCTAGTTCCAGGACAGGCTCCAAAGCTACAGAGAAACCCTGTCTCGAAAAACCAAAAAAAAAAAAAAAAAAAAAAAGAAGGTTGTTAGTGCCAAGCATAGTGGTACACACCCTTAATCCCAGCAATTGGGAGGCAGAAGGGAAATCCTTCTGTATATGTGTTGCTTTTTATTGGTTAATAAAGAAGCGCTTTCGGCCAATGGCTTAACAGAATATAGTCAGGATGAAATATATATATATATATATATATATATATATATATAGAGAGAGAGAGAGAGAGAGAGAGAGAGTAGGTGGAGTCAAAGATGCTATGGAGCCACCAGAGGAGGAAGACATGAGCCGCCAGCTGGAACCTTGCTGGTAGGCCACGAACCTCATAGTAAAATATAAAATAATGGAAATGGGTTTATTCTAAATGTAAGAGCTAACTATCAATATGCTTAAGTGACTGGCCAAGCAGAGAGTCTAGATTATGTATACTATTGTGTTTTCATTGAATTTTTTGACTGTGAAGGAGCTAAGTACTGAGAGACAATTCATTGTATGGTATGCTAAGCTAAACCGACATATATACTTTAAAGGTTACCTTGGCTTCAAAATTTGGGCCTAAGGATTTGTTGCTTTGGAAAAGAGGTTCTTCTTTTGTTTCCACAGAAGATAAGAACCTGTGGAATCCTTCCAGACTAATGTGGTTTGATGGACCAAGACCCTCTGAAGGTTGCTGTGAACACCACCTAAAAATACTTTGCACAGCAAAAAGCAAGAAGCAGTTTGGAAAGACCTACACCCAAATTCCCTAAATGATTGTTTATAAATGTTTGTTTACATTTAAAGGGGGTTATGCTATAAAGATGAATAATGTGCATTGGTATGGATCTTGGTTTATTGATACAAATTTAAGGCCAATTTTGTTACATGTATATTTATGCTCTTGATTAAGGTATTGTGTTTGTGCAGCTCATTTAAAAATGTAATGTATAATTAAGAAATATAGGTTAATAGATAGTCATCCATGATAGTCAAGCTTGTAGTCATGTTAGTTAGGTTTTCTAGATATATAGAGATATATTTCAGTTAAATAGGTACTCTTCAAATCTTTCAGAGACCTTCAGAATATGGCATTTAAAATGTTTTAAGAAGTTAGGATTTTTCATGACATGAGACACATCTGCTCCTGGCAGTACCAATCTACTTCAAGAGGAAGATGGGCATCAAAGAGGCTGCTTATGGAGTTTGTTAGCCATTTGGGCAAGAAACTGCTCTTGCCTGAACTGCTTGATGAACTGGACATGCAGGACCCACAGAGAAATGACTGATGAACTTGCCTAAAAGAAAGATGGTCCTTCAGGGTTCCTGTTTCATGAAAGAGTCTGCCAGACATTCTGCAGGACACAGAAAAAGTGACTGACAAACTGCCAATATAGGTGGAACTGTCTTTGAAATTTCCTGCTTTGTGGAAAAGTCTTCCAGATACTATGGGCCTGTAGGCTGAAGATGAATGCCCCAACAATACAGAAGAACTCTGTGTGACTGTCCAGGCAGCGAGACATCTCTGTCAATTCTAGAGTTTTGGAAGTTGTTTACAATGTACTTCCTGTTTACTTAGGTAATATTGTATCCTTCTGGAGTCTTTGATGGAGTTAAAGAATAGATAATTATAATTGTAGTTTTCCTTGGTTATGATAAAAGATAAAGTAGATATAAATATTGTAGCTATAATTCTAGCTTCGTACCTGTTTTGTTATATTTAATTTTACTACGTTAAAGTTAAAGCCTTCCTTTTTATTTAAATAGAAAAGGGGAAATGGTGTAGGATGTCCTTCTGTATATGTGTTGTTTTTATTGGTGAATGAATAAAGAAGCTGTCTTGGGCCTGCACATGGCAGAATAGAGACAGGCAGGGAAAACTAAACTGAATGCTGGGAGAAAGAAGGCAGAGTCAGAAGCTATGTAGCTGCCAGAGGGGAAAGACACAAGCTGCCAGCTTAGAATCTTGCCTAGGCCATGAGTTTCATGGTAAAATATAAAATAATAGAAATGGGTTAATTTAAGATGTAAGAGTTAGCCAGAAATATGATTAAGCGATTGGCCAAACAGTATTGAAAATAATACAGTTTCTGTGTGATTATTTTGTGTCTGGGTGGTAGGGAACAAACTAGCAGCCTCTGATAACAGGTTTCTGGGAGTTAGGCTTGCATGATCTACACAGAGTTCCAGGTCGGCCAAATCTATAGAGAGACCCAGTTTGTTTGCTTGTTTTGTCTTTTGGGTTTGTTTGTTTTTTGGTTTAAAAGAAAAAAACCAAGCAAGCAGTTAAGTGCCCTTCCAGCTTCCGTTATGGCTCTTTAGCTACTATCAATTGGCTGGCATGCATTCTTCCCCTATCCTTTTTCATGGGGAGGCGTCCTACCATCTCCAATATATTCCTGTCGCTGTCAATTCTCCTCCATCATTATATGATGAATTTCTCCCTAAATTAACATAAAATTCCACATCTTCTTCCCTTCCAGTTCAGTAATTCATCTTGCACTAATGTCAGCAAGAGTTAGGAAGACAAACATGACATTCCCAATATTCTATGTTTGGTTCTATCTAGTGCATCACACTATAGTGCAGACATAGTTTCTCATTACTAAGCTATGGGGCACTTGGGTAGGAACCATGTGTATAGAAGGAGGGTTTTTGGGTTTTTGAGATGGGTTCTCTGTGTAACAGCCCTGGTTGTCCTGGAACTCATAGACCAGGCTGGCCTCAAACTCACAGAGATCCACTTGCCTCTGCCTCCCAAGTGCTAGGATTAACGGCATGTGCCACCACCGCCCAGAACCCTGTGTATATAATAAGGTAAACCTTAGGCATAAACAGATACCTTCAAAAGAATGTGTATAGTTCTAAATGATGGTTATAGTTTGACTATGAAATAGTCACCAAGGGATCATGTGTTGACTACTTGGTCCCCAGGTGATGGCACTACATGAGAGGTAGTCTTAACTTTGGAGGTGGGGCTTGGCTGGAGGAAGTCACCAGAGCCTGCTTTTCAATGTATCTGGTCCCTGCCTTGGGCTCTGCTTCCTGACTACTATCAGCAGCCTTAGCCATGAGCCCCCACTGCTATGATTCTCTGCTTCACATGCTGGGAAACAGCAGAGTGGTCACAGTTGAAACCTCCAAAACCTTGAGTCAGAACATCTTCCTCCTGTGCTCCTGTCAGGGATGTGCAAGACAGTGACCCCAGTGAGTAATGCAGCGTCCTCTGAGACCAAGGCAGGGTCTCACTGTGTGGTCTTCGTTGGCTTGGAGTTCAGTATGTAACTCAGGATGCCCCTGAACTCCTGGGTAATCTTTCTGTTTCTGATTCCCAGGGGCTGGGATTACAGTCACGAACCACCATGCTCAGTTGATACTAAGTTGTTTCAGAGACAGACATGGATCTTGAGGACATTACACTGAGTGAAATAAACTAGCCACAGAAAGATAGATCTGATTTAGTGAAAGTTACAGGAGCAGAAGAATGCAGACCGGTGAGGAAGAAGAAAAGGGAGTTATTTAAAGGATCAAGTTAGAGATTTTACAAGATTGTGTATATTTGATACTACTAAACTATACATGTAAAGTAGTTAAATGGCTGAACTTACGTATATTTTATTGTATAGCAAAAAAAAAAAAAGGAAGATGGGAGTTTTCAAACAAAATACTTGGAAAGATGGGCTTGGTGGCATGTATCTGTCACACCAGCAATAGGAGGCTGGGGATGCAGCTCCGACGGCAGAGTGCTTGCCCGGCATGCACACAGTCCTGGGCTTGATCCCCAGCACCATGTGCATTGGAGTGGCAGTGCACCTGTACCTCAGCACCTGGAGGGCACAGACATCCAAGGCTATCTTCTACACAAGTTTCAGGCCATCCTCAGATCCCTAAGACCTTGGCAGTGGGGGTGAGGTGGGGAGTGATACTGGAACAATGTTTCATTTCCAATGCTAGTTACTTGGACTGCTGTTAAATTGGTCACACATTTACTATATATTTTTCACTTTATAGCCTTCTGCATTTAACAGCAGAGCCAGTTTTCACCAGAATCTAGTTTATTGGATTACTGCCTTTTAAAAATCCCTCCAGGTGGTGAGTATGGAGGCTCATGTTTATATTCCCAGCACACAGAAGCGAGGCAGGAGGTTTGCTATGAGTTTGAGGCCAACCTGTGCTTCACAGGGAGTTAAGGCTAGCCTGACTATAAAATGAACCCTATCTTAAAAACCCCAATACCAAACAAAACCAAGCCAAGCCAAGCAAACAACCAAACAAAACCCTCCTCAGTACTATACATGCGGACAGGATGGAGCCCAGTTCCCACAGAGGTTGGGCAGGCTCTCCTCCTTCCAGGCAAGCATCACCTTTTCAGGAGGTTAGACCTTCTCAACCCTCATGCTCCTTCCTGTCTTGTTTTCTCCACAAAATACACCATGCTTGGGGCTGGATAGATGGCTCAGTGGTTAAGAGCATTGACTGCTCTTCTGAAGGACCTGGGTTCAATTCCCAGCACCCACATGACAGCTCACAACTGTCTGAAGAACCAGTTGCAGGAGATCTGACACCAATGCACATAAAATTAATAAACCATAAAAAATTAAAAAAAAATACACCATGCTTCCACATTCTGTACAGTAGTCTATTATGTGTTGTGCAGAGAGGGTTTCACTATGCACCCTAGACTTGCCCTGAACTGGCAAGCTTCCTACCTCTGCCTACTGAGGGCTAGGATTATGGCTTATCAGATCCAGCTCTTCAACATGGCTCTGAATTTTAGGCAATAAAGATATTTTTTTCCCGCCATGGTCCTGAGGATCAAATGTAGGCAGAGCTTGGTGCATGCTGGGTTAACGCTCTACCTGTGAGCTACATCCCTACCCCTACTAGACACATACAAGGTGTAAGGTATTAGAGTGAAACCTCTAAATATGTAATTGTGTAATGTTCAAATCAGAGTGAATCCCTTCAAATATTTACTGTGAAAAGAAGAAAGCTTCAACCTACTTTTGGGTGTTGATTTATAGTCTATCTCCATCTGGAATGTAAAGGAATAATAGTTTCAGAACCTACTGTCTATAATATTACTTGGCACAAGGAAATGAATGAATATGGTTTGGATCTGTCATGACAGAGACTGTTCAGTTCTATGTACTGGGCATGAGGTTTGAGTTCATACCTAAGTGTTTATCCTAAGCAATATGAAAGAACATGTAAGAAAGTAGGGCGAGAACATGGCTGTAACTAACCAGGCGGCACGATTCTTTACCAGAAAGAACTATGGGCAACATTTACAATTCTAAGCAACTGCCCAATTAGCAAGACACAGAAGTACCACATTTAGCTTTATGAACTTGAATGTGTTTTCATTTTAGACCCTATATGTAGACCTGGTTGGCTGGGAACTTGTGGCAATCTTCCTGTCTGCCTCACAACTGATGGGATGACAGGCATGTGGGGCTACACCTGATCAAAGACATCCCAGAGATAACAAGTATGCTGAGGCCTTTTGTGGGTGAACTTATTTTTTCGGATGGGTTTTTCTTTTCTCTTTTCCTTTCCTTTCCATTCCCTCCCCTCCCCTCCCTCCCTTTCCTTTCCTTCCTTTCCTCCTCCTCCTTCTTCTTCTTCTTTTTTTTTTTGAGACAGGGTTTCTCTTTGTAACAGTGCTAGATGTTCTAGAACTCGCTTTGTAGATCAGGCTGACCTCGAACTCAGAGATCCACCTGCCTCTCAAGTGCTGGAATTAAAGGCATACCCCACTACTGCCTGGCTTGGATGGGGTTTTGCTGCGTAACCTAAGCAGGCCTTAAACTTGTGATGAGGCTCTCCTGCTGCAATTATAGGCATGCAGCATCATGTCTGGCTATTGCCAAACTTCTGCCCTTGGTCATATATTAATTATAATTCATGCTACTTTGAGCTACATTAGAACTGAATATGTGATTTCTCATCTACCCTAGTATCTAAGTTTCATTTGTTAATACCAAAATGTGAACAAATGCCAAGTAAATAACAGTGGTTTAAGCTGGGTGGTGGTAGCGCACGCCTTTAATCCCAGCACTCTGGAGGCAGAGGCAGGCGGATCTCTGTGAGTTCGAGACCAGCCTGGTCTACAAGAGCTAGTTCCAGGATAGGCTCCAAAGCCACAGAGAAACTCTGTCTCAAAAAACCAAAAAAACAACAGCGGTTTAGAATGGTTGATTTCTGATTCCTGTAAAATGAGTAATTTATTTCTAGATATTTTAGCTACTGATGTGCTATTACTAGTTTGTTAGTATAGCTTTATCTTCTAGATACTAGAAGTTTCTAATCCATTACCAATTCTTAGTTAGTATAACACGGACCACAGATCAACAGCTATTTGCATATGGGTTAGATACTGATATAGATATTTTAAAAGAACTATAACAACAAGCAAATGTATTAGAGACTGTATGGGGCTCACAAAGGCATCTGACTCTTTAAAGACTTTTCTCAATTTAAACAGACCATGGATAAAGTGGGCACAATAATTCAGATATACAATTAGCTATTCTTTATTTTGGTAATTCTACCCTTAGATGTTTGAACAGTAGTATCTCTTATGGGCCCTTCCACCACACAATAGTGCTATGTGTACTAAATTTGATATTCCTCCTTCAGTTATTAACACAATTAACCTTTTAAGTAAGGAGAGTCCTTAACCATCCCCTTCCCTAACCCCTGTGAGACAGGGTCTCTCTGTGTAGCCCTGGTTGTCCTGGAACTCTCTCTGTAGATCAGGCTGGCCTCAAACTCAGGCGATCCAACTGCCTCTGCCCCCCGAGGCTGAACTAAGAGCGCAGGCCATCACTGCCCAGAAGAGTCCTTATTTTAAACTCATAACTCACAGAGCTTCTTTCAGATGAAGCCAGTTTTCATTTATTTATGTAGGTAACATTACTGAGACATATTAATGATTACCTTTTATTACTATGAACAATGCCATAATTATGTGCTCACTTAAGCGAATTATTTTATAAAGAGTGCAAATTAATGAAAACATTTTAATTGTAGTACAGTGTTAACAAGTCTCAAAACAAAGTACTCCAGATTTTGTGAGGCACCCAGAAAGCTGCTGCAGAAACAATGAGAGATTAACTGGGAATCTACCAGAAGTAATTCATTAGTTATAGGGGGACTTTGGAGTGGATTAACTGATAAGACAAAAAACCTTTGTGCCATCCAGAAGTAGCCAGCTAAAACCATTAATCTATAACGTGGGGATTATAAGACATTGAGAAAGTCTGTTAAAATTAGAAAGAACAGTGGCTGATAAAAGCAGACAAAATAAGCCTGGTGGATTGCTCCTGGGATCTAGAAAAAGAGCTGGAGATTAAGGCTCCAGTAGTGTTTAACCAGCACAGCTTCTAAGGAAGGGAAAGGCTGTATTTACTAGACATAATTACTCTGTTAAAAATGCTACAGGCTGGGACACAAATATGAATATCTAAGCCTTCACAGGTAGGGCCCAACTTCAATAGTTGGCAGTCGGTCTGGGTTTATAATGGACAAAACATGAGAATGTCTGGGTTCGCTCGCTTCTCCTTCCCTCATTCCATGCTCACTCAGAAATTTCTCAGTTCAAAGGCCCACTGCTAAACTATATATGGAAGAGGCTACGGTATTATTTCTGACTTTAGAAATACAAATCTAATCTTTTTTTCGAGATAAGTTCTCTCATCCTGTATTCCAGGTTGGCCTGGAACTCACTATGTACGTAAGCCATGCTGCTGGGTCTCTCAAGTGCTAAGCACTGAGCTGGGGGTGTCCGAGTGAGGGGCACACACATAGCGCTGCTCCATGTGCAGGTACTGCTAACTCTAGGCTCGCCCTGCCTCTTTCGCTTTCCAGAGTTTCAGTTCCCTACCCAAGTATTTCATGGAGTTTGAAGAGCTAAGAAGATAACCACGTTGGAGAGATAAAGAATTGATCTTTTCCCCTTCAGCAAGTGAGTGCTGAAACAGTAGCTGTGGAAAGAAGGCACAGAAAGGTGTGGAGACAAAGGGCTGAGTCAGAAGAAGGATGGAACCTGGAGTAAGCACGACGGAAGCTCGATGGGCGCCGGGGCTGGGTGGAGCCTGCGCACAGGAGGCCGCTGCTTTCCTCGGGGTCAGGTGGCCTACGTTACTGCAACATGGGCCTTACAATAGGCTTCCTTTGTGTGACGTAGACTGAAGCTTTCTGTCATTTTAAAATGGAAGCTAATGCTTTGTGGTGGCACGGACGGGTCTATAATCCTAGCACTGTGGGGGCAGACGCAGGAATGGGAGTTTGAGGCCAGCCTAGCAAAGTCTTCTATGAGACCTTTCTAAACACCCAAGGGCTGGAACTGTACCTCAGAGGAAGAATCCTTGCCATGAACAAGTGTGAAAGAAGGGGGTTCAGTCCCTAGCATGGGAGGAAAAGGAAAGGGGGTTTGATTATAAATGTCTTCCATATCACTGATCCAGAAAGCCTGATCAGTGTGTGTAATGAGAAGGCTGGGGTCACAAATCCCGAACTTGTTTTTTTCTCTTTCCCTCCTGAGACACAGTTTCTCTGTGTAACTCTGGCTGTCCTGGAACTTGCTTTGTACATCAGACTGGTCTTGAACTCACAGAAGACAATCTGCTTGCCTCTGCCTCCCCAGCGCTGGGATTAACAGCATGTGCCACCACCGCCTGGGTTCACCTTGTTTCCCCTCCCCAGCAACTTGTTTTTTTTTTTCTTTTTCTTTTTTTAAATTTATTTATTATGAACATAGTGTTCTGGGCACCAGGTCTCATTATAGATGGGTGTGAGCCATCATGTGGTTGCTGGGAATTGAACTCAGGACCTCCGGAACAGCAGTTAGTTCTCTTAACCTCTGAGCCATCTCTCCAGCCCGCAACTTGTTTTTATAAGCATTTGGAGGACTTAAAAAAGTTGAAGTTCAAGCACTTACTGAGTTAGAATATTAAAATGTTTCTTCTGATACTGAGTATTGTAGGATTGCAAGTTAAGCCTCTCACACACCTTTTTTTTTTTTTGAAAACCATGTTGAAGTAATCGAAAATGTCACTTTTTCCTTTTTGTATTATTTGTTGAAACATATACTTTTTAATATTTCCTAAAGTATTTTCTTCATATTTCTCCATCCTTTTCTTCCAGACAGGGTTTCACGATAGTTCAGGCTGACCTCCAATTCACGATGTAGCTGAGGTTGGCCTTGAATTCCTGATTCTCCTTTCTCTACCTCCCACATTCTGGGAGTACAGGTGTGTTATACAGCCCTTTTAATTTTATTTTAAAATTTATTTCCAGATAGAGTCTCATCATGTTGAGCACACTGGTCTAGAACTTAACAATCTCCTGTCCTAAGCCTCCCAAGGTGGCTGATAAAGTAGGCATATACTGTTATATCTAGCTCCAGTTAATATGAACTGTTTTTATTCTTAATGGAAGACCCATCATAATATTTTATAAGTGCGAGCAGGTGCTACTTTTCATCCCTTTATTCTCATGCCAATTAAAACATTATGGTCTGGGGAGATGGCTCAGGAGGTGAAGTGCCAGCCACAGAAGCGTGAGGACCCGAGTGTGGACCCAGAGTCCACTAATGCAGGGCGCAGCAACGCGAGCCTAGAATCTCAGTGTTCTATGGGTGAGATGGCGGTAGAGACTGAAGACTCCCAGGAAGCCTGAGGGCCAGGAGTAGCAAAGAGACCTGAAGTTGTCCTCTAACCCCTTTATGTGCAGTGGCTCACATGGTCCCTATGGACATTGACAGACACTTAAATCATGTGCATATACAAAGATAAAAATCATGGAGAATAAATTATCGTCCCTTGTAATTTGTTCCTCTCGATGGGAGAAGGAAAGGTGTAGATTTAGGAGAATTTCTAGTCAAGTTCAAGATGCTAATTAGAAACATAAAATCCATACTCATCTAATGTACATCTTTAGGAAAGGGATTAATATAGACATTGCAAGACCTTTGCCTAATATTGCCCAAATTAATTTAAAACAAATATGAATGAGAAGAAAAATATATCTAGTGAGAACCAGAGCTTAAAATCCTAAATATTTTTAGCTGTACTTACAAATAGCGTTGGCTTGGGTATAAACACATTGTCTTCATGTTCTCTTGGCATGTTCAGAATCTTAGATGCTTGATTTTCTGTCACACCTTTTGATTCCACTTTAGTAAGAAGTAAGTTGTTCTCAGAATGTTTACTACACATATTAATGATGATCTGTTTCATGGCTGCAAATTCCTGTTGAGAGATGAAAACAAGAAAATAGCAAGTGTGATTTTTGGCAAAGAGACTAACAATGATTGACACTAAAACATTTATTTTAGGTGGATAAAATATTTGAATAATTATAATACATATATGAGGAAAGTTGAGAAAACAAAATATTAATGTACAAGAATTGTGCACATGACTTTTAAAATAGTAAACATGACATGACTTTCAGCATTACAAATGGCATTTTTAGGCTAGTGGTTGCTAGTTTTTCTGCATATTGGAGTCAAACATGGAACTTCAAAAAGCAAACCATGGTGTGTGTTTGTCCCACCTATAGACCGTGACACAATGGTGTGTGAACTCTACTGCAGTTTTCTGGCGTATCTGTTGAGTAGAGTGTTAATAGCAATTATTATTCGATTGCTAGAAATCAAACCCAGGCCTTGTGCATGGCAGGCAGCCTTAGCCTGGTAATTTTTTCCTCCCTCTTAAACCATCCTCTTACCTTATGAAGTCTGAAATGAAGAAGGTAGAGAAAGAGAACACAGGATGGTTTTCCATGACTACTAATCATGGTTTACTTCAAACAGCGAGTTTAATATAAACCTTCAGCATTTATTTAGCGGTGGTGTTTCTGTAGCCTTTCACAAACAGTAAATGGAGCTGGCTTGAGTTGCCATTTTTAATGTGTCCAGTCCTGGGGGATTGAGTTCAGAGCTTGTACTTGCCAGCCGAGTACTTTACCACTGAGCTACACCCCATCCTGTCCAGTTGCCTTTCCAGAACATTTATTTCCTTACTTGAGACATGGCTGGCTTGGCATTTACTTTGTAGCCTAGGATGGCCTTGAACTCAAGACAGCCCCCTTCCTCCCATCCCCCCTTGGCCTTCACAGTGTTGTCACGTGGATTTTAATTTGCCTTTTGAGTGAAAAATTAATCTGCTGAACTTTTTGAAGAATTTAGAGTAAAATTTGCAATGACATCTTCTCGAGCCTATTATTTTTCCTCATAAATGTCTGGGTCTTCATTAGTAGACACTTCGATTACTTGCCAAACTGATGCATCAGATACAAACCCCGGGGAGGTGGCGTGCTCCCCTATTTATCTGTAGAATAACGGTGGGCTCTGTACTAGGTATGATTTTATCTTCATGCCAACACACCAACTTAGGGCCCTAGAAGGATGCCCAGCTCCATGCTACTGATCTGTTTATAGACGTCAGCTCCATGTCAGAGCAAGTCCCTACAGGCCTCTCTTTTCTGGCTGCCACTAGTTCTATTTAGAACCACCTAGCTGGAGCAGATATTTTAAAACAGACTGTGGAGTTTGAGCCATGCTGCCTTACTAGAATCCAGGAGCTGGCACCTGTAATGCTAGAATCCTCCCTCCTTCCTGCAGCGCCACCAATGTCTTGCCCAAAGCACAGACGACTGTGCACGAATCCAGTCCTACAGCTATTTGGGCCTTTATAAGACTCATTTGGCTTTCAAGATCGAGTTATTTAATTTGTGGTAAAGAATGCAGCCACTGACTTAATGCTAAGTTTATTCAGTTACAACGGATTTTATTTTATTTTTTTTCTTGACAAGGTCTCTGGTAGTCCAGGCTGCTCTAATTTCCTTTGTCACCAAGGATAACTCTGGGTCCTCCTGAATTCTGGAAATACAGTTTTATACCCATGGTCTATGTGGTGAAGGGGATGGAACCCCAGGGCTTTGTTTTACCAAGAGAGCTACATCCTCAGCCTCACGGTGTAACTGAGCTCTTACACTGCTTAATAGGAAAGGGTGAAATGATGGCTTCCTAGTCTACCAAAAAGAAAACAAAGCAACTTTTTTTCCAAGACAGGGTCTCACCGTGTAGCTCTGATTGTCCTAGAATTCACTGTGTAGACCAGGCTAGCCTCAAATTCACAGAGATCCTCCTACCCCTGCCTCCCAATTGCTAGTATTAAAAGCATGCGCCACCACACTTGGCTTTACCAAAACAATTTTTTTTTAAATTTTTTTTTTTGGTTTTTCGAGACAGGGTTTCTCTGTGGCTTTGGAGCCTGTCCTGGAACTAGCTCTTATAGACCAGGCTGGCCTCGAACTCACAAAGATCCGCCTGCCTCTGCCTCCAGAGTGCTGGGATTAAAGGCATGCACCACCACTGCCCGGCTAGCAAAACAATTTTTTATATGAAAAAACATTAGCTAGCCATAAACATTTTTCTTAAAAGATTTATTTATTTATTATGCATACAGTGTTCTGCCTGCATATATGCTGCATACCAGAAGAGGGCACCAGATCTCATTATAGATGGTTGTAAGTCACCATGTGGTTGCTGGGAATTGATGTCAGGACCTCTGTGCTCTTAATCTCTGAGCCATCTCTCCAGTCCCACCATAAATATTTTAAACACGAAGCTATAATAAAACATGAAAAATGACTGCCAACATAACCTGCCTGTGGCTCAGACTGAGGTGGAGGTAAGAGCCAGTGACTGGCTGCTTTGCTTTTCTGGTCTTTAGGCTGAACCCCAATCTGTCTCTAGGCTTTTATTAATCGTGCTATACCCACCATCATTTTACAAATCTGTAAGTGGTATCGTGAGGGTTTTGGCCTCTTTAATTAATTGTTCCAGAGATAATTAAATGCCCAGGGGACACAGCTTCTTAAACCTTTTCCCACTTGCAACCACTTTTTCTAAGAACTTATAATTAAATTTCCTACTTGCAACCACTTTTTCTAAGAACTTTTTCCTTTGTCATCCCTGGGTATGAAAAGTATGTACCCAATCAAACATTTGTTAATAATCATCCACATATTCACAAAATTGTTATAAAAACAATTCTGTGGTATGACTATATCCCTAGCACTTATGGAAAGGCAACCCTCGGCATCTCAATGACAGATGTGCTTATTTACTTTACACAAAGAATTTCAATCGGAAAGACACATATTAGATCTCAATTGCAGGATGGAGCATCTTCCCTCGTTTTGGCTGTAATCTACACTTTGGTGCAAGAACCATAGCTGCTGAGACTGTAGTTTTACATAGGAAGTGCAAAATGGCAGGGCTTAGATCCCTTCAGAAATCACTTGAAATCCTCTCCTAATTGTAATTAATTGAATAGTTTGTTTTAAAAATGAATCTCAAGTCAGGAACTTTATAGCAATTTAAAAAGTCAAATATTTTTAGATCCTCCTGGAAGCAAACAAGATCGTTGGGCAAAAGTTGGGAGCACGAGGGTAGGGATAGGGGTGCGGGTAGGGATGGGGTGGGGAAAGGCGAGAGGGGGAAGGAGAAGGGAGAAGGGAAGGATTGGGGAGAGCTTGGAGGAGTGGGAGGGTGGAGATGGAGGAAGGGCGGATATTGGAGCAGGGAATAAGATATCTACATTAAGGGAGTCTTTTTAGGATTGGCAAGAGACTTGGCTCTAGAGGGGATCCCAGGTGTCCACAGGGATGTCCCCAGCTAGGCACTTGGGCAGCAGAGGAGAGGGTGCCTGAACTAGCTTTGTCCCATGGTCACATTGATGAATATCTTGATTATCACCATAGAAATTTCCTCTGATGGATGGAGATAGAGACAGAGACCCACATCCACATCAGAGCAATGGACTGAGCTCCCAAGGTCCAGTTGAAGAGCAGAAGGAGGGAGAAGATGAGCAAGGAAGTCAGGACCGCTGAGACAGTGTGCCTGATCTAATGGGAGCTCACCAAATCCAGCTGGACTGGGACTGAATGAGCATATGATCAAACGGGACTCTCTGAATGTGGCTGCCAATGGGGGCAGACTGAGAAGCCATCGATAATGGCACTGGGACCTATCTTTTTTGCATGTATTGGCTTTGTGGGACCCTAGTCTATTTGGATGCACACCTTCCCAGGCTCGGATGGAGGTGGGAGGGCCTTGGACTTCCCACAGGGCAGGGTACCCTGCCCTCTCTTCAGGACGCAGGGGGAGGGAGTAGGGGTAGTGAGGGAGCGGGAGGGGACTGGGAGAAGGGGAGGAAGTGTAAATTTTTGAATAAAAAAAATAAAAATTCAAATATTTTAACATGATATTATAGAAAGATGCACTAACTGAGGACATGGTGAGGGATGAAGGCAGGAAAATACTAAGTTGTTTTCCATGACTATACTCTTCAGTAAGAGCAGAGAGCCTTGCACTGTTAAAACACGGCAACTTCCACCCGTGTCAGCATTGGGTGATGTAAGGGCATGCACACTTCTGGGTTGGGATCTGAGAGGCTGCGATGAAGGTCTAAGAGGCAACACGGGTGAACTTTTGTCAGTAAAAACTGTCATCTCGCCGGGCGGTGGTGGCGCACACCTTTAATCCCAGCACTCGGGAGGCAGAGGCAGGCAGATCTCTGTGAGTTCGAGGCCAGCCTGGTCTATAAGAGCTAGTTCCAGGACAGGCTCCAAAGCCACAGAGAAACCCTGTCTCGAAAAACCAAAAACCAAAACAACAACAACAACAAAAAAAAAAACCAAAAAAAAAAAAATCCTGTCATCTCTCGACTTTGATTTCTGAATAAATTCTTGGGTGAGACTCTGGTACTGTTGCCTAATTTTTCAGGACCTTCTCATTTAGTCTCATAAGGCCATATGGGGTCGTGACTCAGTTTAAGCTGGACTCTAAAGGAAGCAGATTTTGTTTCTCTTTGGCCTTTGCTGGTGTACACAGAAAAAGGTTCAAGAAAATATCTCCTTGATGTTCATCAGGAGATTAGAAGGGAGATGAATGTCTGTTTCTTCTAGATTATGATTAATTACCTCAATTTCGGAAGCTTACAACCACAGCGACACTTCCATTCATCCAAGAGCATAAACAATATTAGCATGCTCTCGGAACCCAGAGAGAATAAACAATATTAGCATGCTCTTGGAACCCAGAGAGAACACTTTAAAGGCAGCAAGATCTGTATACGATCACATTGCTACTATGTACACAGGAATAAGGCTTATAACACATTTTTTTAAATCTGTTTTGTGTTTGGTTTATATGCTGATCCCTTATTAATATAAACATATTAACATACAGCAACGCAACTGTGTATATTACTTACATATAATGTTTATTTCAAATAGGAACTCACTGTATAGCTCTGGTTGGCCAAGCATTTGCTATGTAGAATAGGCTGGCCTAGAACTCATAGGTATTCATCTGCCTCTGCCTCCTAAGAGTGCTGGGATTAAAGGTACGAGCCACCATAAATTACATTTATTTATTGTATGTGTGTGTGTATTGGGGGGCACGCTTGTGCCATGGATTGTGTGTGAAGGTCAGAGGAGTAGGTCTCTCATCATGTGGTTCCTGGGTATTGACTTAGGTCCTTGGGCTTGGCAGTAAGCACCTTTCCCTGGTAAGCCATCTTGCTGGCTCCTGGATTCTTTTCTCTGATACTTTATAAATTACTCAAAGCCATTCCAGTTATTTGGGTACAGTTTTTGAAGACAAGGTCTCACTATGTAGTAAGTATCTCAGGCTAGCCCAGGCTAGTGTGGAATTTGCTATGTAGACAAACCTTGTATAGATTCTTCTGCCTCTATGAAAATCCCATTTGTACCTTTTTTTTTTTTTAAAGAAAAATAAGAAAAGTTCTTTTCTTTTCATGTTTTCTGCCCTTTTCTTGTCTCACGAATAGAAGAGTGTAAAGATGTGTCTTTTTGTTCGGGGTTTTGAGACAGGGTGTAATATAGCTCAGATTTGCCCACCTCAAATTCAACTGTGAATCCAAGGCCTTGAGTTTTTGATCCTCCTGCCTCTGTCTCACAAACACTGGACTAAAAGCATATGCCACAGTGCCTGGCTGTCCCCTCAGCCTCCCCCGTAGTACCCAAGATTATCCGGGTTCTTATTATGCTGTTCTTTGAGACTTCTTTTCTTTTCTTTTTGAGGTAGGGTTTTAGTGTGATCCAGGGTAAACTAGAATGTTTTACATAACCCAGACTGGCCTCAGGATCTGTTCACTTTAGCTTCCTGAATACTGGGATTATACATATATACAGGCTTAAACACCAACCTTAGTTAATGGGAGGGATTCTCTACTGCTTTTATGACTGATGCATAGCTATTATCCTGAACTTTCTTTTACTGGGTATATTGGCAAGTTCTTTTTTTTTTTTTTTTGGCTGGTCAAGTGAAGCAGTGGGAGTAGAGAAGGAACAAAGAAATCTGTAGCTGGTTGTGATCAATTAGTTGTAAACACCACTACTCTCGGACCAACCAGGCAAGCTCTATCTTCTATTCTTTCTTTAAAGTCTGTTTTGCACTTATTGTATGTGTGCATGCGTGCATGGGTGCATGGGTAATGCATGTGTGCCTCGGTTGAGGCTTCAGGGATCAAACTCAGGTCTCTGGAGCTCAGTGGCAGGTGTCTTAGCTCACTGAACCATCCCATCAATTCAGTTTTATTGTTTCTTGAAACCATCTGTTTTTCTATTACCTGCCAATAGACATTTTATTAATCCCAACCCTCTACTGTCTTTCTAACCTTTTCAAGTCTTTATCTATTATTTAGCCCAGGCTAGATGTGGAGTCTCTGTGTAGCCCATGCTGGTATGGAACTCTTGATTCTCCTGGCTCTGACTCCCTGATGCTTGAATTACAGGTGAGTCTCATCCAACCTTGCTTACTTTGTTAATTTTCTCAGCATTATGGGAAAGTACTCTGCTTTAACAGTATGACTTCTGTGTCTTAGAAATCAAACTTAGGAGGACTTGGAGGCATCGGATTCTTCTTCCCTGAAAATGTCATTTCCTCTGGAATCTTGTGTCATTTAGTTCCAAGCTTTAACAGGATTCCTTCATGTTTCCTGCAGCTTTCTAATGTCATTCATTCATTCATTCACGGATTTTCTAGACATGGTTTTATAGTAAGAGGAGTGGGCTGTGTTCCCGGCTAGCTTAACACCCGAAATAATTACACAGAAACTGTATTCATTTAAAACACTGCCTGGCCCATTAGTTTTAACCTCTTTTTGGCTAACTCTCACATTTTGATTCAACCCATTTCTAATAATCTGTATGTTACCATGAGGTTGTGGCTTACCGGGAAAGATTCAGCATGTCTGACCTGGCAGCTCCATGGTGGCTCTCTGTCTCTGCTCTTCTTCCCAGCATTCTGTTCTCTTTTCCCCACCTATCTAAGTCCTGCCCTGCCTATCAAAAGGCCAAGGCAGTCTCTTTATTTAACCAATGAAAGCAACATAAATGCAGAAGGACCTGAATAATTTCCAATCCCTGAATATTTTCTGAGACACATTTCCCTCTGAGTTTGGCTGTCTGGGAACTTGAGATGCCCCTGCTGAGGTTACAGGAGAGCACTATGGCCAGCCGCACCTCAGGATTTGATATTAGTGTTTTTTAGAAAACATCACAACATTTTGCTGTTTACTATGTTATGGAAAGATTACTTTCTAAAATCCTTCTAAAGAAATGAACTTTAATATTTTGCATGCCCTCTTCCATTCCAGTTACTCACCACTCCTGTGCTATTATTTTTATCCTAGGTCCTTATAGTTTTTTAATTTTGATTTCTAACTTCAGAATGAAGTACAGCTTACATAGTTTCTTTCTGCTGTTAGGGCTGTTTGCCAGAATGACAAGGTATATCTGAATGACACAGTTTATCTGAAGAAGACAGCTGACTATGTATCCATCCCCATTCAGGTAGGTATGACAGACTTTCTAGAAGGTCTTACTCTAGAGGATACAGAATTCTTCCTAAAGAGTTAGTGTCCCTTCATCCTGTCTAATTCTAGCTTATTCTTGGCTGACGATTAATTTAGGAGGTCATTTCCAAAAATTAAAAAATTCTGTCTTTCTGGTATATAAATATAAAATTACTATAATAATGGAAAGGAATAAACCATTCCCTAAATTAACCAAAGAAGTATTCTTTGATTATACAAATAAAACTAAAGCCAAATAAAAGACAAAACAAAGCTGGGTGGTGGTGGCGCATGCCTTTAATCCCAGCACTCAGGAGGCAGAGGCGGCCAGCCTGGTCTATAAGAGCTAGTTCCAGGACAGGCTCCAAAGCTACAGAGAAACCTTGTCTCAAAAAAACCAACCAACCAACCAACCAAACAAACAAACAAAAAACAGGATAAAACAAAACAAAAAGGCCAATATTATAAACTGGGTATGGCAGCAAATCCTAAGCACTCAAGAGGTAAAGGAAGGAGGACTGAGAATTCAAGGCCAGTGTAAGCTACCTTTGGAGGCCCCTCCACCCTTCTCTTTCTCTCTCTCACAGATAGATTCTCGCTGTATCTAGACTGGCAGAGTTAAAGCAAACAACCCGCTTATGACATTTGTGATGATGGTGACTGTCACTGTACAATCTGTGAGACACTGCTCTGTGGAATCCCAGAGCACACATCTTGGTTCACACAGAGGGGTGGCATGCTAGCACAGCTCATCCACCAAGCAGCTGCCTAATGGCACTGCATTCTGATGCCAATGAATTGCACACAGCTGTAAACTCTGCAAAGATGTTGGCAAGGGGACACATAGATAGCATTTCTCGGTGAAAATAGCTCTGACAAGTAGAATGCAAACTATGTGCTCCCCTGGAGCACAAGGAAGTGTTTTTATATACGAGGAACAGCATGCCAGGACCAACAGGCCAGACAATGCCGTACGTCTTTGGCCTTAGGTTATACAAGATAGAAACCAGCCTGGCTTTAAGTCATGAACACAGTTCGTATAAATTTCATTTAAAAAGATATTCTAATTATTTACTTTTTATAAGGCAGAGTCTTTCTAGGTAAGCACAGAGGATCTCACAGGGTAGCCCAGGCTAGCTTTGAATGCGTGGCAATCACTCTGCCTCAGTTTCAGTGTGCCAAGTGCTAGGATTATGTTATCAACTGCTGTGCCTCCCTTCAAAAGGAAAAATCTCAAAGACAAGAAAGTGGGCTAGCTGGCATGCTGGTGCATGTCTTTAATCCCAGTACTCGGGAGGCAGAAGCAGGTGGATCTCTGTGTGTTCAAGGCTAGCCTCGTCTACATAGTGAGTTCCAGGACAGCGAGGGCTGCATAGTGAAACCCTGTCTCAAAACCAAAATCAAACTAAAACAGAAACACCAAAGACCAAGCATCCAACAAATAACCAAGCAGGTAAATATGATAAAGAAAAAGGGGGAAACCGTGCCAGTGAGGTGGCTGTGGGTAGCAGCTTGCTGCCAGGCCCAAGGGTGGCACTCTCATTCCCAGCACCCACGCGCCTGAAGGGCCAGTTGTCCTCTCACCTGCACACATTCACTGCGGCATCCAGCCCCTTCCCACCTGCACACATTCACTGTGGCATCCAGCCCCTTCCCACCTGCATACATTCACTGCGGCATCCAGCCCCTTCCCACCTGCACACATTCACTGCGGCATCCAGCCCCTTCCCACCTGCACACATTCACTGTGGCATCCAGCCCCTTCCCACCTGCATACATTCACTGCGGCATCCAGCCCCTTCCCCACACAAAATAAATAAATGCAAAATTAAAAAAAATTAGAAGTGGAGAGATGGCTCAAGAGGGAAGAATGCCAACCACTGTTCCAGAGGAGCCAGGTTCAATGCCCAGCACCCATGTGGTGGCTTGTAAACATCTGTAATTCCAGTTCTGGTGGGGGTTTAACTCCCTCTTCTAGCCTCTGCAGAAGCACCCATACACAAAAATATAAAAATATAATAAAATGATTTTAAAAATTGAAAAGAAAGTGAAGACAGAAGAGCATAGTGTGCCGGCTAAGGTTTTTTTTTTTTTTTTTTGTGAACATGACACAAGCCAGAGTCATTTATGAAGAGAGACTACTGAAGAGTTTAGAAAATGCTCCTAACAGATTGGCCTATGGGCAACCCTGTGGGGCACTTTTAAAAATTACTGGTTGTGAGAGGGCTCAGTCCATTTGGGGCAGTGCCACCCATGGGGGGGAGTGTCCTAGGTTGTATAAGAAGGAGGCTGAGTAGTGCAGGAAACAGCCATTTCCATTCTCTGCATCCACATCTCTGCTCCTCCTTGGATGCTAGAGCATGACCCAAGAGTTGTAAGCAGAAATAAATTCTTTCCTTCCCAAGTGGCTTTTAGTTATGGTGTTTTATTAAAGCGATAGTAAAGTAACTAACATGTACACATATATTTGTGCGTGTATGTATGTCATACTGAATTCTTCTCTCACTGCTTAACTTCTGCACAGTTATCATCTTCTCAACTATTTATTAACTAATGTATTCATTTAGATGGGTGACTGTATGCATGTGAATGACCTAGGATGCATGTGTTGGTCCTTGCCTTGCACCTTGAGACAGGTTTCTTTGATCACTTGCATGTGCCAGGCTAGCTGGTCTGCAAGTTTCTGGAGATTCCAGTGTCTGCCTCCATCTTGCAGCAGGAATACTGGGATGAGAGAATTTATACAGGTTCTGAGGCTTTGACTAGGGTCCTTATGCTAGAGCAACACATGCTTACCCACTGAGCCATCTCCCCAGCCTCAACCTCTTTTTCGATACTGGATTTCACACTGTAGCCATATTGGCTTGCCATTCAATGTACAGTTCAGGCTAGCCGGGAACTTGTTGCAGTCCTCCTGCTTCAGACTCCCACATGTGAAACCCCCAAGGCCAGCTTTCAATACTGTTTTTCCAAAAGCTTTATTGAAACAGATTTTATATGCTACATAATTCTTTTATTTAAAGTATTCATCAGATTTTAGTACATGGAAATCCCTTAGCTTGCCATGGTTGGACTTAGGGTTTTTCACCTTATCAATGGTGTGTAAATGATAAGACTTCGGGTAGACTATGTTTAATTCTGAACCCAATAGGCAGCATAGCCTCCTTTTCCTTCTTGCCACCACCTGTCCCTTCCTCCTTCCCTCCCTAGACAAGGCGAGGCTGGAATCAGTTAAGTAGACCAGACTAACCTAGAATTCACGATCCTCTTACTTCCTCATGAGTGCTGGGATCATAGCAAGCAGCGCCAGGCCTGGTGACAGGCACCACAGTCTTTGGTGACAATGGGCACTGGGTGAGAGTTGGAACTCTCTCAGCCTGCTGTGTGGCAGGTCCTCAGGCCCAATGTATTCTCAGTGATGTGTGTTCACAGAGTGCATTCACCGGCACTCTGTTTTGCACTTTCAGCACAATATTAAACTAATCACACGAGGGGCCAGGGAGGTGGTTAAATGGGTAAAGGTGCTTGCCATGGAGATTAAGATCCTGAGTTCAATCCTGGACCCACATGGTTGGAGGAGAGAGCTGATTGACACACACACACTCTCTCTCTTTCTTCTCTCTCTCTTTCTCTCTCTCTCTCTCTCTCTCTCACACACACACACACACCTTACATGAGATAATCAATTCCTCAATATAGCATAGGCTTTATGGTTGATATTCGTGCACAGGCATGCTTAGCACATTTAAGGTGCCTAGGCTATTATATTTGGTGAGTTTCAAATGCATTTCCATTTAGCATATTTCATATTACAGTGAATTTACTGGGATATAACTCCACTGTAAGCCTAGGAATGTCTGTTTTTACAGGTACTAGAATAGTCAATTTTAAAACATGTGTCATGTGAAAAGAAATTTCATTTCTCTCTCTCTCTCTCTCTCTCTCTCTCTCTCTCTCTCTCTCTCTCTCTCTCTCTCAGACAGGGTTTTTCTGTAGCTTTGGACCCTGTCCTGGAACTCTGTTGGTAGAGCAGGCTGGCCTTGAACTCATGAAGATCCACCTGTCTCTGCCTCCTGAGTGCTGGAATTAAAGGTGTGTGCCACCACTGCCCAGCTCATTTTTCTTTTGAAGAAAGAAATTTGATTGCTGGCTGGGCATGGTGATATATGACTTTGCCTCAGTACTTAGGAAGTGGAGATAGGAGACCAGGAGTTCAAGGTAATTCATGGCTTCAGAGCTCCCTACCACCTGCCTAGCATCTGCAAGGTCTTGAGTAGGCTCCCCACCCTGTCTGTGTAAGTTTAATTAAAAATTATTTATTCCAGACTGGGTGTGGTGACACACACCTTTAATCCTAGCACTGGCAGGTGGATTTCTGTGAGTTCGAGGTCAATCTGGTCTACAGGCTGGTTCCAGGACAGCTGGGGCTATATAATAGAGAGCCCCCCATCTTAAGAAAGTTATATATCCCATATTCTAAGAGTCCAGTAAGAATTTTAAGTTACAGAAGGAAATAACAGGCAAAATAGCTTTTATATGGCAAAGTGTCAGAAAACAGTATTGACATTTGCCATGGCAAACTGTGCTTCAGGATTTTTCGGCCCGCTGTCTACAAACTTGATCTCATCCACAGGCCAGCTTCATCTTAGCACTGGCTATGTTCATCTCAGCAGTGTATGCAAGGGGAGGTGGAGGAAAGAAGGGACAGGGGTTAGCATCCACTGAATACTGACAATATGCCAAGCTTCGTATTGTCTATCATGTAAAATTTAATTTTGTTCTTCATATAAAGAGAAGTAGATACGATCTCAGGTTCTAAAATGAGGATCAGTAGGCTGGAAAAGTCTAGTCAAATTCAAACAGATACTGCGAAAACAACATGCAAACGCAGGCCTGTCTAGGTTCAAGGTGTCTATTATATATACAACAATAGGAGGCCTTTCATACACAATACCGAGCTTGAAAGGTGGCTTCCAGTTATTTAGCCCAGACCCACACACAACTGAACATTCCCTCTACACACACTGTTTACATATACTGAGTTACCATACTGTAGTCCACAAATATGGACAGTTATTATGAGTCATTAAAAAATAAAAAAAAAAATAAAAAAGATGCTGGGCGGTGGTGGCGCACGCCTTTAATCCCAATATCCGGGAGTCAGAGGCAGGTGAATCTCTATGAGTTCAGGGACAGCCTGGTCTACAAGAGCTAGTTCCAGGACAGGTGCAAAAGCTACAGAGAAGGGCTGGAGAGATGGCTCAGTGGTTAAGAGCACTGGCTGCTCTTCCAGAAGTCCTGAGTTCGATTCCCAGAAACCACATAGTGGCTCACAACCATCTGTAGTGAGATCTGGCGTCCTCTTCTGGCGTGTGGGCATACATGGAGGCAGAATGTTATATACACAATAAATAAATAAATCTTTAAAAAAAAAAGCTACAGAGAAACCCTGTCTCAAAAAAACGTCACAGAGAATTCCAGTGTCCAGTTGAGTGACAGTCAACCAGAGGCGTCTGGGCTGTTGTCACAGTCTTTGGGACACAGCTAACCAGAAACTTCCTTTCTGGAGTCTAGATGATCTTAGGGTCACTTTCACTACAGATGGTGGTAGAGGATGCTAAAATAAATACACTGAAGTCTGAAGATAGTGGAGTGTGGACATTCTGAAGGGTGAACACACCAAACTAAGAACATACTGAAGTAAGAACACATAGAAGTATGTATTCCATGAAGTATGGACACACCAAAATATAAATATACCGAACATACCAAAATATGGACACATTAAAGAAGTGTGGACATGCTGAAATATCAAAACCCTGAATATGGACACATTTAAGTACAGACATATTGAAGTGTGAACACACAGAAGAGTAAACATGATGTATGTAAGACATATGGACACACTGAAGTGTGAACACGCAGAAGAGTCAGCAGAAGAGTCTCGTGAGGTCTGAGTGCAATGTTCGAAGGCAAAAGGCCTGAGCGCTAAGTCAGAAATATTACATACTTCGATCAGGCCATGCTGGCTGGGCAGCAAGCCCCGAGACTGACCTGTCTGTGCATCCACAGCACTAGGATCGCAACATGTGCTACCCCCAACTTTACTGAGTGCTAGAGACTGACCCCAGCTCTTCAAGCAAGAGGTGTAAGTACTTTACTGATGAAGGTATCACCCAAGTCCCTAAATATTATCAAATATGGTTTAGAAAAAGATGCCTATTTTTAAGGGAGGTAATTTTTAGGTTATTATTTGGTGGTGGTGGGGCTTAACCTAGGGTTTCATGCACACTAGGCAAGTGCGCTGCAGTGTAGTGTGAGGTCTAACTAAGCAGCTTAGCCTGGCCTCAAACTCATTCTGCAATCCATGCAATGCTCTTGTCAATAGTCTTGAGCAGCTGGGGTTTCAGGCCTGTGCCGGCAGTCATGAACAAAAAGATTCAACTGCTTCTGAGTTTTAGAAGGAGTACACAAAAGGCTTGCCTTTCCGCTGACTCCTTAGCCCAGGTCTACTTTGTTAGAAGCAATCTGTAACCGTCTCGAAGTGGGACAGTGAATACAATATCCTTGACTTGAAAGCACTTAAAACAGCACAGAAGAATTTATAGTCATTCCAGATATATTTATCCCTCGAATACCCTCAGTTATGACTATACAAAGATTTACATAGAACAAAATTTCTAAATCTATATCTGGGCCGGCAGTAGCTAGAGTCAGTGTATATGCACTGTGCGGTCTCCTACCCAGAGCCACCAAAAGAACAAAACAGCAAAAACAGCGAACCCAAACCAAAACAAATGGCAAAACAGCAAAAATAACCAAATTAACTTTACAGGCAAACATTAATGCTGTGTGTGTGTGTTCCTATGTTTTCACTATGACAATTCTTTCCTCGAACACTCAGTTACATTTGTATTTAATTTTTAATGTTTTGCATCGCTTTACCGCTGACTTAATATTTAACTCGTGAAGAGCAGCACCACCGCTGATTAGAATAGGCAAACCCGAAAAGCAACCACGCTTTCATTTCAGGAAATGTTAGCTTACCTACTTAGTGGCCCCCAGTCATGTCGAGTGTAAAAAGTAACTGAGTAGGTGTGTGAGAAAAAAATGTAAAAAGGTATTCTTAAGAAACTTTCCAAACAGTTAAGTATGAACCAAAAAAGGTGACACACATATAGAAATATGCAATCTGTTGGAACCCTTTATGAAGTGGATTGCCTAAGGGGTACTTGGGACGTGAAATGTCCCTGAAATCTTCCGAGAAATCAGAGAGAACATATGGGTTAGACTCCAGGAACATAAACAAACCATCAAAGAATGATAATTATACTGTGACTTCACTTTTCAGAAGCTGCCTAACTGCAGGGCTTGTTCTCTTCTGCGGATGATCTGCACTGCCCTAACAAGTGGGTTACCCAGGCAAAGGAAGTCAGCCCGGTGAGTATGGCTTTGTGCATCCTAAGGGCTTAGTAAGGGGTCCTTCATTAATTCAGGCTAAATACTAACTGAAGTGACCATGGGAAAGTGAACAGGACAGCAGATTGCTAGGTCTCAGAAGCAGATGTCCCCTGCTCTCCAAATGCTAAGTATTCCTCAGAGGCTTGATAAGCAGAGGCTGCTGTTGCTCCAGTTATCAGGCCTCGGGTTTTCAGAGGAGCTCTATGCCAGACAAACCTTCCAGACATGACTATCTATTAGCTGCTTTTAGATATTTCTTTGAAACTGTTCTAGGATATGGCAGTCTGTACTTTTCCAGTTAAAACGGTACCAGTAATCAGAAAGACACAGTTTTGGTGGTGGCAGGGCGGGGGGAGGGGGGAGATACATATTAAATGCCAGTTACTAAAGCTATTTGATAGCTGGTAGTAAATTACTACTGAGAGATAGGAAAGAGGCATAATTACTGTAATAGACATTCAAATGGCTACTTACCATGTGCTAAATACTGTAGGAAGTAAAGACACGAAGAGGAATGTGGCACCTTATTGGGCAAGACAGGGGCACAACTGTGCTGGTAGAGGGGTGAGTGCGGATGATAATCCTAGCAGGCAGGAGGCCCTGCCTAGTGTGGGAACTGCCTGGAGCCACGGTCCTTGGAAGGGTGGACAGTGTGGTCAAGGTCAATCGGACTAAGTGACAACTTGTCTCAGGGGGAAAAAAAAATCCAAGTTTTTCCTTGTCTAGTTTTGGAGGTCTGCGTGCCAAAAGAAAGCATTCAAAACAGCTTTGCAATGGCATGAAAAGGACATTTGCATTCCCCCCATAACTCCACCCAAAACACCATCTTTCTCTCTTGGTGAGGAAACTGAACGAAGAGAGGTACGGTTATCATATGGAGACTCCACAGCTGCTAGCTAGAGTTCGGATAGGAACTGAAGTCTTCAGTTACTTTGTTTTGTTTTAGTGGTTTTTCTTTTTTCTTTCTTTTTTGAGAATGTCTCACTAGGCAGCCTTATTGGCCCTGAATTTGCAACCGTCCTGATTGAGATTTACAGGCCAGGCCAACCACAGTTGACTCGAACCCATGTCTTGTTTATCTGACTGTTAGCACTTTTTTTAAAAACTGCATTTCAAAATGTAAGATAAAGAATATAAACACAAAGTGTTTCAGACAGGAACACTCTGTAGACCAGGGTAGCCTCAAATTCCCTAGCCCAGGCTGTCCCTGAGCTCCTAATCCTCCTGCTCTATTTCTCAAGTGCTGGCACCACAGACATACGTCAACACATCTGGCCCAGCCTACACTAAGGGCAAAGAAGAATGTACATACAGTTTCAGTAGGGTAGAAGGCAGAGTGCAGTCAACACCCACCTGCCCACTGTCTTCACAATTACACCTAGCACGCTGAGTGCTGCTGGAGAAACATGACAGACTAACACTACTATAAATACATAGTAACTCTTTAGCATGGCAAGTCTTTCATGCTGCTGTTACTAACATACAACATTCCTTTGTCATGTAGCTATTTAACAATCCTCTTTTCTTTAAAACTCATACACTATTGTGTCTTCTTCTTATTATAAAACCTCATCAGAAGCAGGGTGTGGGCTTCTTTGAGACAGGGTTTCTCTGTAGCTTTGAAGCCTGTCCTGGAACTAGCTCTGTAGACCAGGCTGGCCTTGAACTCACAGAGATCCTCTTACCTCTGCCTCCCCGAGTGCTGGGATTAAAGGTGTGCAACCACCACCTGGCTCAGGTAAAGGCTCTTAACTCCAGGTTAATGACCTGAGTTTGAGCCCCAGGACTCACATGATAGAAGGAGAAAACCAATTCCACAAAGTTGTTCTTTGACCTCCGAATGTATGCTATGTGCTCCTGTTTCTAAGAAATGGGATGAGTGTGGTGCATGTAACCCTACCACTCAGAAGCTGTCTCAAAACCAGGCCACCTTGAGCTATAATAAAGAGTTCTAGGGTAGCCTGGGTTAGAGAGAGATCCTGTCTCAAAACCAAACCCAAAACAAAGCATCATTAAACAGGAGCTTCTTAAATTCTTACTCTCTGTTATGGTTTGGACAAACGTCTCTCAAAGGTCTACCTGTCTCAATGCTTGGCTTTGGGGTATGGGAGATGGAAGGGTCTTTGAAGCCAGGGGTTGTGGGGGTTGTTTAGGTTAGTGAGGCATGTTTCAGAAGAGGATAGTGGGACCCCGGCTCTTTTTCTTCCTCTCTTTCACTTCCTGGCTATGAGGTGTGAGTGGTTTTGCTTTGAATTAACTCCAACCACGACATGCTGCCTAGCCAAAGGTTCAAAGGCAATAGAATGAACTTACCATGGCTACAACTTCTAAAACCATGAGCCTAGCCCAAATGAACCCTTTCCTTCACAAGCCGGTTATCTCAGGCATTTGTTATAGAGACGGAAAGCCACAACCATAATCTACAAATGTGCTTTCACTTCCAATAACCTCTTTTCTCTTCAGAGCAGAAAATGGTGGCAGTCTCTTCTAAAGCCACATGCAGGTCATGTGTTGACCTGAAGCCTGAAGCTGGCAGTTGCTGTGAGCTCCTCTCCTAACATTGGTGCTTAGCTGCCTACTGCCTCTCAGACTTTTAATGTCTCTACCTAGCTTCGTCCTGGCACCTATTTAACTTCCAGCATGGGGAGATAAAATACCTTTCAATTTTTTCCTTTTTTTGAGACAGGATGTAGCCTAGGCTAGCTCTAAACTTGAAATCCTCCTGCTTTATTTAGCCTCCCAAGTACTAGGATGTCAGACGTGTGCCTCATGCCCAGCTAAGATACTGTTTCCTCTGGCCCCTCCATAGCCGGACCTTGTACCACACACTCTTGCTCATGGAGCTCAAGGCTTGCCTATTTCCCCTCTGCCTTTCTGTTTCTTATCTCAGTGCGATTTGCCTGTTGGTGCTTTTTTTGTTTGTTTTTTGTTTTTTGAGACAGGGTTTCTCTATGTAACAGTCCTGGATGCCCTGGAACTCACTTTGTTGACCAGGATGGTCTCGACTCACTGAGATCCACCTGCCTCCACAGTTTATTCCCCCTACCTCCCACAGGTTTCTCTGTGTAGCCTGAGCACCCCGGATCTGCTGGCCTCCGCCTTTGGAGTGCTGGGACTAAAGGTGTGCCCCAGCCACAGTGTATTAATGCTGTGGTCTGGTGAGGTGTGCTGCTGCTCCACGGACATATTTTCTAATGTGCACACACGTGGCTGCTGTTTCCACTCGCCTAGCTGCGTTATAAAAGTGAGCACATTTGGTTTTGATTTTTGTTTGAGATAGGGTCTCAATACATAGAACTCACACCCATCTATCTTCCTCTGCTTCCTGTGTGCTGGAATTAAAGGCACTGGCCACCATTTTGCAATTATTTTCCCTTAGTTTTCTTTTAGTTTGTTTGTTTTTGAGACTTGATTGTACTATGTAGTTCAGGCTGGCCCCAAACTCAATTTGTAGCCCATGCTGGTGCTTCTGGCTCAGATTCCTAGGAACTAGGATTGTAGGTATGTGACACCCTGGCCAGCTAACACACTGGCACTTCACAACTACTGAGTGGATAGCAGCTTTCTGTAGGGGATGATGTAACGGAGGGTGACATCATGGTGGACAGGAAGCAGCAGAGCCTGGCCTGGCCTGTTGATGTGAGCACTCGTGCTGACGACACTGGGTCCCCAGTGGCTTTGCCCGTGCTTTCTCAGCTCCGCTTTCTTCTGATGCTCTTCACTGCTCACTGTGTGAGCTGCCTTTCACACGAGTGTTTCTCTCGACCCTGTCACACTGCTTTTGTTCTCATTTGTACACTCTCATGAGTTAATATATTCCCATGTTAAAATAATGCTATTGTGGGGGCAGTGGAGCAGGCTCGGGAGGCAGAGGTAGGTGGATCTCCCAGCTCGAGGCCAGTCTGGTCTACAAGACCTAGTTCCAGGACAGGCTTCAAAGTTACAGAGAAACCCTGTCTTGAAAAACCAAAAAGAACTCATGTTTCAACCCAGAAGTGGATATTTGTCTTTCTTTTTTCCCCAAGCTTATTCTTCCTTCTACTACCACAGACCCAGATCAAACAAAATGTTGGGCCATCCGTTCCCATTTTTCCTCCTTCAGTTCCTAAATCCAATTACCTGCGATTCTGCTTTTAAATTGGCCTACTTTTGACTCATGCCATCATCAGCAATATAGTTGCAGTGAAATATTGGAACAGCTTCCTAAAGTGTTCTTACTACTGTCCTTTCTATAATTCTAAAGGTTGTGGGAAAGGGGCTTGTGCACTAGAGTCTTAGACTTGGGCTACTATCAAAATAGACATCTGGTCAATTAAAGACATTCTTTTTTTGGTTTTTTTTTTTTTTTTTTTTGAGACACGGTTTCTCTGTAAAATAGTCTTGGCTATCCTGGAACTAAGTCTGTAGACCAGGCTGGCTTTGAACTCACAGAGATCTACCTGCCTCTGTCTTCCGAGTGCTGGGATTAAAGGCTTGTGCTACCACTGCCTGGCAAAGACATTCTTCCTACTCTGGAGAGTTTATTTCAGAGGACCTATGATCTGCTTTCTTCAACAAACAAACCAACCAAGAGAGAGGGAGACAGAATTAGGGCTCTGGGGGTGGAACTTCACTCATGGTAGAGCACTTGCCTACCATGTGAGGGCCTGAGCTTGACCCCCAGGACCAAAACAAACAAAAAAACACCCCAACAATAAAGGAAAGCAGAATTAGAATTTTCAGATTTGATCGTAAATCTCCTTCACTTAAGGCAAATGTGAATGGAACGAAGTGGGCGAACAGGAAGGTGAGTCCCAAATCCAGAGGACAAGCTGGCACCAGCTGATCTAAGAGGACACAATGCCTTCACCCACAGTGCTTCCAATGTCCAGTTTCCACGTCCAGTTACTGCTAAGCAAATAGTCAGTTTGATTCCTTTGGCTTCCTTTTGAAAAACTTAACTGTTTAAGGTTTCTATTTTATTTGTTCCATCAAGTGTCAATCTGTGCAAGTGAAGACATTTAAGAGTAAAACAGATTATAATCTACTGCAAATAGAAAAGGGTATGAGGTTTTTTGGCAACTAAGATAAAAATGGAGCACACTGAATTACACAGTTTTCATTTTCTGACATAACATAAAGATATAACTTCATTACAGAGGCAAATTTTCCTGGAACTAATGCGAGCAATAACTCATAAGGAGGCTTCCTCCTTCCCTCCCTCCTTCCTTCCTTCCTTCCTTCCCTTCTTCCTTTCTGTCTTTCTGCAAGCATGGCAGATTTGCTTCACATTGACCACAATCAGTTTCACCTGTACCAGCAGGGCCAGCAATGACTAATGCAAGCAATAACTCATAAGGAGAGTTTCTCTCTCTCTCTCCTTCCTTCCTTCCCCTTCCCTTCCTTCTTTCCTTCCTTCCTTCCTTTCTGTCTATAAATCTGTAAGCATGGCAGATCTGCTTCACACTGACCACAATCAGTTTCACCTGCACCAGCAGGGCCAGCGATGACTACCAGTGGACCTCAGTAAAGACTGAAACACAGAATACACATGGCAGTACTTAAATTCCTTCAGTAGTCTTACAAAAAGCGAGAGATCACATTGGATTTTGTGCTGATCTCATCATAAAAGCTAAGAGCACGACAATAAATTTGCCTCAAAAGAAGGAATTATCTGAGAATACCTTGTCTTTTACTGCATTTTAGTTTCACTGAATACAGAAACAAAAAAATTGGAGAGCACAGAATGAAGAGGTTTCTATGCATAGCCTTTGCTATCCTGGAACTCCCTCTATCCACCTGCCTATCTGCCTGCCTCTGCCTCCCAAGTGCTGGGGTTAAGGTGTGCGCCACTATGCCTGTACAGTGTGTGTGTGTGAGTGTGTATGGTTAGGGTTTTTATACACACACACACTGGGTATATATAGTATATATATATCTGCCTCCCAAGTGCTGGGGTTAAGGTGTGCACCACTATGCCTGTACAGTGTGTGTGTGTGAGTGTGTATGGTTAGGGTTTTTATACACACACACACTGGATATATATAGTATATATATCTGCCTCCCAAGTGCTGGGGTTAAGGTGTGCGCCACTACGCCTGTACAGTGTGTGTGTGTGTGTGTGTGTGTATGGTAAGGGATTTTTCAAGACAGGGTTTCTCTGTGTAACAGCTCTGACTGTCCTGGAACTTGTTCTGTAGACCAGGTTGGCCTCAAACCCACAAGGATCTGCCTGCCTCTGCCTCCGGAATGCTGGGATTAAAGGCGTATGCTCCATAGCCAGGCTCCAGTATACATTTTTATAACACTAACTCAGAAAATGAAACTTTGTATGATCAGACTCCAGATTTTTTATAAATGACAATTTGAAACTGCCCTGCTTGGTGCCTTTCTCATTAACCAGCAATTGTCAGCATGTGACTTGGATCTAACTCCCGTTCTAAACATGTACAGCCATGCGTGAGAGAACTCAGTCGTCTGCTAAAGGGTGGGGCTGGAACCCTAACTCAGAACAGGATCTGAGGGACTTTAAAGTGTTCATTTGTTTCCTATCTGAACCACTAACTTAAGCTTTTGGAATTTAGCTGATGGAAACCATGATTTACATTAAGTGATACCCCAAGGCCTTGAAGTAGTGTGAAAAGCCAGTAGCCTTGGCTGCCTTTAGTTAGGTTTTTGTCACCGGGACAAAATGCCTGAGGAAACAACTGAAGGGAAGATGGATTATTTCTGTTCACAGCTTTTTAGTTATTATTTGGATTCATGAGTAATGTAGCTTTAAGTTTGATGTATAAAATGTATAAATACAATTGCTTCTATAATTTTCAAAGTGTAGCATAATCTTTTAGAATTAAATGAGACTTGTCATTCTGAAAAGAAAAAGTCTTATACAGCTTTATGATGGAGCAGAAACCTTTGGTTATGATCCCTTAACTATTCATATTTAAAAACATACTCGGGCTAACTCAGGTGCTCACACTGAAGAAACGACTGTTGGAAGGCAGACTCTAGGGCGTAAGTGATGGCTGTACTGATGGGGATGGACCAGAGCAAAAGAAGAAAGACTGAGTATCTGCCAAGGAGCTTTCCCTAGCTCTGCCATCTGTTCCTGAAGGGCTAATCTGCCTCCAGTCTCCTCTAATCTGCCGTCCAGACGCTCGAGATAGAGCTCGCCTGAGAGCTTCCCGAGCACGGATGAAGTCCGAGTTTGGTCTCAGCATAATGGTAGATATACCTTGAAATCTTAGTACTTGGTAGGTGGAGGTAGGAGGCTCACAAGTTCAAGGTTTGGCTACACAATGAGTTTGCGGCTAATCTGGATTACATAAAATTGTATTTAAAAGCAAGGGGAAAAATATCAATTCAGGATTACCTTCTTGCCCCTTGCTTTGCTTGTGTTTGTTTTTTCAGTGAGTCTCACTATTTAGCCCAGCCTCCTCCTTGGCATCAGGAGCGCTGTCTCAAGGCCAGTGTTGTCATGACTGCCCCCAGTTGACTCTTCTACCATGGCAGAAGATATAAAAGACACCTCTAAGAGAATTCATCCCAAAAGCCATTTCATTTTTGCTTGAATGAGATTTTAATTTATTTGTATGTATGTGCCTGCTTGACTGTATGTGCATCATATACATGCCATTGTCCACAGGAGCCAGATGTTGTTAAAACTCTTAGAGCCAAGCCCAGGGGTGCAAGCAGCAAGTGCTCTTAAATGAGTGGTCTCTCCAGCCTTTCCCCTATTTCTAGTGAGGACAACCTTCCAGTCCCCCAACACCACTTCTAGGAGGGGCACCTCTGAAATGTTTCCAGTGACAGTCCTCCAGTCAATCTCTCTCCCCAATATTCTGTCAGTGATTCCTTCCCACCCAAACAGTTGACACACTTTTCCAGACCAGAAAACAATTTTAGTAGTCTCATAAATCAGGGATTTCTCTTGAAATGTTCTATTTTAGACAAATGAAATGATAGAAATGTGACCAGAAAAAGCAATGATTATGACAGTACGCTGGAAAATGCTCTGGACTGAAACACTACACTAAGTACTACCAACCACTGGGGAGGACCAGCTCCAGGCACTCCCATCACTGTCAACCGCTGGGGAGGACCAGCTCCAGGCACTCCCATCACTGTCAACCGCTGGGGAGGACCAGCTCCAGGCACTCCCATCACTGTCAACCGCTGGGGAGGACCAGCTCCAGGCACTCCCATCACTGTCAACAGCTGGGGAGGACCAGCTCCAGGCACTCCCATCACTACTAACCGCTGGGGAAGACCAGCTCCAGGCACTCCCATCACTGCATAGAAAGTGCAATAGGACACTCACCAGAAAAGCTTGGCAGTTTCTCACCAACACACGCTTTACCCTGAAACCCAGTATTTGAGCTTTAGTGTGTACCCAAGAGAAACAGTGGCCCATATTTTGCACAAATACCTACATACAATTGTCTAGAGTGGTTATATCTGTAGATTTAATAATGTGTTTTAAAATAAAACAACAAATGACAAAAATCACAAAATAGCTTTTGACAAAGAAGCAAAAATTATCAAATGAAAAAAAGAAAGCATATTCAACAAGTGGTGCTGGCATAACTGGATATCAACATGTAGAAGAATGAAAATAGACCCATATCTATCACCATGCATAAAACTCAAGTCCAAATGGATCAAAGACCTCAACATAAAGCCAGCCACACTGAATCTTACAGAAGAGAAAGTGGGAAATACACTTGAATGCATTGACACAGGGAACCATTTCCTAAATAGAACCCCAGCAGCACAGACACTGAGAGAAGCAATTAATAAATGGGACCTCCTGAAACTGAAAAGCTTCTGTAAAGCAAAGGACACGGTCAACAAGACAAAACGACAGCCTACAGAATGGGAAAAGATCTTCGCTAACTCCACATCAGACAGAGGTCTGATCTCCAAAATATACAAAGAACTCAAGAAACTGGACACCAAAAACAAACACATAATCCATTAAAAAAAATGGAGTACAGACCTAAACAGAGAACTCTCAACAGAGAAATCTAAAATGGCTGAAAAACACTTAAGGAAATGTTCAACATCCTTAGTCATCAGAGAAATGCAAATCAAAACAACTCTGAGATTCCATCTTACACATGTAAGAATGGCCAAGATCAAAAACACTGATGACAACTTATGCTGCAGAGGTTGTGGGGAAAAGGGAACACTCCTGCATTGCTGGTGGGAATGCAAGCTGGTACAACCCCTATGGATGTCAGTGAGGCGATTTCTCAGAAAATTAGGAAACAACCTTCCTCAAGACCCAATAATACCACTTTTGGGTATATATCCAAAGGATGCTCAATCGTGCCACAAGGACATGTGCTCAACTATGTTCATAGCAGCTTTATTTGTCATAGCCAGAAACTGGAAACAACCTAAATGCCCCTCGACCGAAGAATGGATAAGGAAAATGTGGTACATTTACAAAATGGAGTACTACACAGCAGAAAAAAAATAATGACAGCTTGAATTTTGCAGGAAAATGGATGGAGCTAGAAAACATTATTTTGAGTGAGGTAACCCAGACACAGAAAGACAATTATCACATGTACTCACTCATAGGTATTTTTTAAACATAAAGCCAAGGAAGCCAGTCTACAAACCACAATCCCAGAGAACTTAGACAACAATGAGGACAGTAAGAGAGAGTTACATAGAACTAATCTACATGGGAAGTAGAAAAAGACAAGATCTCCTGAGTAAATTGGGAGCATGGGGACCTTGGGGGAGGATTGAAGGGGGAGGGGAGAGGCAGGGAGTGGAGCAGAGAAAAATGTAGAGCTCAATAAAAATCAATAATAGGGGCTGGAGAGATGGCTCAGTGGTTAAGAGCACTGACTGCTCTTCCAGAGGACCTGGGTTCAATTCCCAGCACCCACATGGCAGCTCACAACGTCTGAAGATCCAGTTCCAGGGGATCTGACACTTCACACCCATGCACCTAAAATAAAAAGTTAAATAAACCACAAAAATATTTTAAAAAAATCAACAATAAAAGATCATATGTAAGATTGCATTTTGTTTCTGGGATTTCAAAAAATAGCTATAAAATCATAACTACTATATTACATTGCAATATTAATATAAGAGTAAATTAAAAAATTAAAAGTAGAATAGCATGACCCAAATAGGTATCAACCGGCAGATGGATGAGTAGACTGTGTTGAAGCCGTATAATGTGATATAAATACTCAGCAAAGTGAAAAAGCCAGGTGCAAAAGGCTACATGTTGCTAATTAAATTTATATGATTTTCTATAAAAGGTCAAACTACAGGTAAAGAAAATAGGGCAGTTGCCGTCAAGGCACAGGATGGGGAAAAGAAAGGAAGCCACCTCAAAGGAGGCATGAGAGAGTTTTGGGGATGGTGGGGTTATTTTATATATTGATGGAGGTAGTAATAATAGTCAAAAGAAACAAGAGAAATTAACATCCCCAAAGTTAAATCATACTGTTTATATAACTTTTTTTTGAGGTAGGGGCTCATGTTATCTCAGGCTAACCCCAAACTTACTATGTTGCCAACCTTGAACTTCTGACTTTCTTGTTTCTCTTGGCTGGCTGCCTAAATGATAGGTGCTCAGCTTTATTTGGTACTTGGAATGAACCCAAGGCCAGGTAAGCAGGCTATCAACTGAGCTATATACCTGGCCCTGTTTATATTATCTAATAAATATGATTTAAAGTGCAAAATAATCAGCTATTACGAACTGGACTAGATAGATTTAAAAAGAGAAGAAGGGTGGGAGGAAGGGTGAAAGAGAACACAAAGGTAGAGAGGTGGGGGATCTGAGGGAACAGGATGAATGTCATCAAAACATACTGCATGAAATGGTTTATAAATTAAAAAAATTAAAATTTCAAAGAGTTAAAAACATTTGGTGAGCAATAATTAAAAAATATAAAAGAACCTTACAAATCTGCCTATGGTGGTGCACACCTAGAATCCCGGCACTTAGGAGTGGAAGGTAGGAGGGGAAGAAGCTCATAGCTGTCCTTGCCTAGAGAGCTGGAGGCCAGCCTCAGGCACCTGAGACTCCCCCCGAAGCCATTGATTTAAGTCCACTATTGCTCAGGAGGACTGAGTGCACGGTGGCAGGTGAGACAGGGTGACAGGGCACACTGAAGAAACTTAATGTCTTATGGCAGAAATAAATAAAGCAGGTAGCGGTCAGACAATGTGAAAATCAGTGACGGAGACAGAAGAAAGGCATTCCAGAAATGAGAGGTAGCTCTAGAAATACAATACATCACAGATCAAATGAGGCACACAGGACACAGGAGCCAATCTTAGCGCAATCATCCATCTGGGAGTGCTCAGGAGGTGGTGAACTATCACAAGGTGGGACAGTACCTCTCGGTGGTTTAGAAGCTGTTCCAGATCCAGTGCCATTTGATTCTTCGTCTGCAGCAGGGCTGACTTTTCTTTATTTAGATTGCTGGGGGAAAAAAAAACAAGTTTTAAAAAGTGACTATGCTGTGTGAGTTTAGAGACAGTAAATACAAAGAATAAACATACATTTGGTGGTCTGCACTGAAGACACATGGGGTTTGTAGTCCACACACAGCAGAGCAGACACTGTAATGTTAACTGAGCGAGTGGCTCAGTTACTGTGTAAGAGGCATGTGAGAACGCGACTACTCTGCCTGTGTCGGCACACAGCGGTGTCTCCTTGCCTGCTCACTCCTGAAATGCTGCAAGGAGGTAGGAAGGAAGGAGATGGACATACACACACAAGGACATATTCAACCCAGGGTATTAGAATTCAAACGGAAGCATTTATCCCTAGAACTTAGAGTGGTTTTTAACTTGTCACACAGGAAAATTTTGAAGGACATAATTTAAATAAATCAGTCTTCTGTAAACTTTGCAAAATAAATTTGTCTCCAAATTCTTAGTTCAGTATTAAATTTCTATGACTACATTGTGATTTTCTCATTGGTAAGTTCTGATTTACGACAGAGTCCCCTGTAAGATCATATTAAACCTAAGGAATGATGGTGAACTGCTTTATATTATCTGCAATTTTACTATTTGATGTACAGAAATTAATGGGAAGAATCAAATGAAATAGTCTATATAATGTCATTTGTTAAAAAAAAAATCTATGTGACCAGCTCTGTAAGAATTGAGAAAAGCAGTAATAAGTAAAAATAGCTCAGTTCCTCAAATGTTGAGACAAAAATCTGTGAGGGTGAAGTTAATGAGAAGCATTTTGTTGCAAGACATCTTCAAGGTAGTTAACAAAAGATCATCAATTATAAAAATATTAGAAGATTTTTTTGAACTTAAGTACAATGAGCACTCTGGAAGAACTGGCAAGTCCAAGGAGTCAAAAAGAAAACATCCCACCTCCTCCCATGAAGTCAGCTTCCCTGTGAAGCACCTGTCTGAGGAGAGGCAGGGCAGGTCCACCTCTTTCCCACTGTGCCATTCACTCAGCTGTGCAGCCCACAGCAGAACTGGATTTCCACATCTGTAAAAGCGTAAGCTCCTCATGTATGTCAGAGGCTATGTGAATTACCTGGTGAATGATTACATAAAGTGCTGAACACATAAAACCCTACATAAATGCTGCACACCATTACTAACTTAGATGAAAAACAGGCATCAGAGGAAAACAGTAATTAAATGCCAATAAAGGCAAGCAGCTCAGCAGAAAAACAAACTGACATGCAGAGGTAGGCGCCAGGGATCCTACTAAGCTGAGCAGCTGAAAAGAACAAAATGGTGTCCAGGACAAAGTGCCACGTTCCGCCAGGCTCTAAGGCATCGCAAGCATCAGATGCTTCTGAAATGCTCAAATTCAAAGCTATTTGTATTTCATCTTAAGATATACACTCCTCAAAATAAAGTAAAGTCCCATAAACAGAACTAGGTCTTTTCAAGGAGTGTTTATGTTAAATGTAAGTAATACATATACAATGCATAAACATTTGCTCATGTGCAGTGTGTTTTCTCCCTCTGTCTCTCTCTCTGTCTCTGTCTCTCTCCTTCCCAAACACCAGCAAGCCCATTAAATAAAATACAGTGCAATGGGAATGGAATGTTGGAGCAATTAAAGGATTCTGACCGGACATTCTCTAGAAAGGATTTGGCTATATTATTTAACTCTTCAAAAATAAAGCAAGTGTTCCACAATTAAGCAGAAAACAGCCACACACTATGGAGTCCAGGCCATCTGAAAGAGAGCACTTTACCACAAGCATCATGGCTGCTCCAGACCACATTTCTGTGACCGGAAGACCTGCGATAGACTTTCCAAGTCTTAGTCTTTGCTATGACATATCAAGTCACAAGGGACACTACTTTTAACATGGGCATTTATAAAACTCCATGTGATAACTGTTAAACCCACAGTCCTGATATTATGTATTTTCTAAGTAGAAATCTAGTCTTCATAAAAACATACTTTATAACAATGGAAACTTACTTTTAAAAATATAAAGCTTCCAAGTGTGACTCATAAAGCTAGAAAACAAACCCCCATCTATCTTGAATGTTATATTACACCCATAATTGTTCAATTCACTGTTAATTATTACTTAGAAATTCATGTTTATGGCTCTGTTTCACCTGCTATATGAAAACATATTCCTGATAGATTGTACCTTAACTTCCTGGATCAATATACTCTGGCTTAGCTTTGTAAGAGAAGCTGACAATGTAATCTTTTCTTCTCTAACTACTAGTTAAGAATAAACTGAGAACTGACAGCAGGGAAAGAAAGCTTATGCTAATTATTCTCTTTCCATGCTCCCCACAGATCCAAAGTAGAGATCACACTGGACTTTCCAGACTGACTGTCTCCTGTGCGTGCTGGAGAGTTAACGTACTACTTTTAGACTAGATTACTACTTTAATGACAGGGGAATTCAAAGCAGTTACTAGCAACACTTACAGTGAGCATTCCAACAGCTTCTGATGATTTTATTTCAGTACATATTTATTCTAACCTTCCTGGATACTAAGTGCACTGTATAGATAGGTCTGGCAGTGTGGCGTGGCACACTGGGACTGTGCTTGACTGAATAAATTGTATAACTGTTTAAACTAGCAATAGTACGAATGGCATTGTTTAATTTTAAAAGAAAATAATGCATTTCCTCAGTTCTTTTGATTGTTAAGGTCTCATGTATCCCAGGTTGGCCTAACACTCATACACAGCGGAGGATGACCATAAACTTAAACTTATTAACTTGTGTGTGTGGTGGCGTGTGTGTTAACGTGTGTGTGTGGTGGCGTGTGTGTTAGTTAACGTGTGTATGTGGTGGCGTGTGTGTTAACTTGTGTGTGTGGTGGCATGTGTGTTATAAGCGCCAGTGGAGACCACAGGAAGATAAAAGGTTTCCTCTTCTACCATTCTGCCTTATTCCCTTGGGATTGTCTTATACTGAATCTGGAGCTAGGCTGGCAGCCAGCAAGCCCCAGTGATCCCCCTTTCTGTCTTACAGGTGTGTGTGGCCACATCAAGCCTTTTCAGTTGCTTTTAGGTGGGTGCTGGGCCCTGAACTCAAGTCTTCGTTTTTGCACAGCGAGTATTTTTCCCTCTGAGCCAGGCTTGTAGCTGGATTCTAATGTCACCACACCTTATTATCCTACACCAGCAGCGGCAGGGCTTGTGACAGAAGTCCTCACGCCACAATTACACCACTCTGACTTTTCACAATCGATGACAGTTGCTTCCCCTGGCAACACGATATCACATCCAATACTAGCTCAGAATTTATTAAAATATATTATGAATTTATGAAACACTATTTTGGTAATCCAAGCATGGTGGTGTACACCTTCAGTCCCGGCATTAGGAAACAAAGGCAGCTGGATCTGTGAGCTCGAGGGAACCTGGTTTAAGTAGCCAGTTCCAGGACAGCCAGGATTACAATGAGACCCTGTTTCAAATATATATTTGAATAGCTAATTCCACATTGACTTAACATTACTGTTGCTATAGTTATAGCAGTTTACTTTGTGTCCAAATCCAACATCCTAAGAAATGTTATTTCTCATTTTTAAGATCATTATCGACCACAGATCTGTCAGGAGTCACATGAATACCAACAATGGCAACTCCTTAAGAGAGCCTATGATGTTTAGATATTATGCTATACAGATTAAAAACTGTATCTTAATCCTCAGACAACCAAATGAATTAGGTTAATACCACTCTCAGAGATGAAGAGGTTGGCTGTGTAGTTCAATATCATCGCCGTTAGTCGATGTGACAATTAAAATGAACATTAATTTAAATAGAACTAAGAAATTTATTCCTCAGCAACATGTGGGAAGTGGCTATCATACTTAAGAGCACAGACATGGAAATCTTTATTGTTACAGAAAGTTTGACAAGATACTAGATTTACTGATTTGCCCTGGCTGCACTGTGATTCATGCAGCCACTTACTGAGTTAGCATGCCGCCTCCCTCGGCTTGTACTTCCTCTTACTTCTCTTAGTCTTAAATCCTGTGCACAAGTGTGATCTGTGTGGGGCGTGTGAACGTGTGAGCGTGGAGGAGAGCGGAGGATGCCCTAGGGCGGGAGTGCAGGCAGTAGGAGCTACCCCACGTGGGTGCTGGAAAGTAAACTGCTGTTCTCTGCAAGTGCAATACTACTTTACTCCCAACTACCTAGTCATTTCTCCTGCCTGTCCAGTCTGCCCTTAAGAGGCTTTTTTTTTAAAAACAAGTTTATTGGGTTGGAGAGATGGCTCAGAGGTTATGAGCACTGACTGCTCTTCCAGAGGTCCTGAGTTCAATTCCCACCAACCACACAGTGGCTCACAACCATCTGTAATGAGATATGGTGCCCTCTGCAGGCAGAATATAGGCAGAACACTGCATACATAGTAAATAATAAATCTTTTAAAAAATAAAAAAAAACAACCCCCCCAAACCAAGTTTATTACTTCATTTATTATGGAATATTTTAAAAGAGAAAAGTATAGTCCTATATATCTGTCACCCAGCTTCAACATTTGTCAACTCAAAGCCTTACATTTAATAAATATTCTACTTGATTCCTCTTCTGGCCTGCAGGCATGCATGCAGGGAGACCACTGTATACTTAATAAATAAATCTTTAAAAAAATTACAACTATGATAAATATATTACAAGAAGAAGTCCCATCTGAAGTTTCTTCCTCGGGTTTCCCTAAATTAACTACATGCATAATTAGTGATCATCCAGGGCAGAACATAGAAATTTCTGTTGTTTACAACATGTACCTTATAGTAAAACCCATCAAGTAACTGAATCAACTTGTTAGTAGTTACATAAGAAATATTTTAAACTTTACAGTAATTTTAGAAATAAACTTTTATTTATTTTGATGTTTACAATACATGTGACTTTATTTTATCATAACACCAAACAATTAGAGCAAGAATAGAGCTCTGGTACATATTATGTGGTAGGAATGGCAAGAGACAAAGATGATTTGCATTCAAAGTCAAGTATGACAGCTCATTTTTTTCACTTGTACATCTTAAAAAACCTATTTTCTAATTTTTCTCTTATTTCACATTCATGATGGTTTAATGATTATTCAGAAAATTAAATTTTTATGTCAATCTTAAATTTAATAACTAAGCTGAATAATCAACTACTCATGATTCAATACCTTGTTCTCGACATGCAGCATCACTTTTTCTGCTATTTAAAAAACTGGAAATGGTGCCAGTAAGAGGGCAAAGGGCACATCATGTAAGGCTGCTTGCTGCCACGTGCACACGCACAAAACAAAAATAAAACACCAGACTCATAAACGAATAGGTTAACAAATGTGAATGACTAGCTTGGTGTGTTAATGCACACCTTTAATCCCAGAATTCGGGAGGCAGAGGCAGGCAGATTTCTGAGTCTGAGGCCAGCCTGGTCTACAGAGCAATTCCAGGTCAGTCAGAGGTATTGATATACGCTGTCACACACACAAACGTACAAAACAAAAAAAGAAAGAGGCAGAAAGAAAGAATGTGAGTGACTAATGAATGAAGCAAATCTTTTGCATAAAGGGTTTTTTTTCCTCTAATATAGATCCAGTTTTAAATAAACGTGTTGGAAAGGAATTTATTTACATACACTGAGGTAATTCATGGGTTACTTCATATAAAGGATCAGAGGCAGATAAGCCCAGAGTTTTCTTGGCAAAGTCAACACAAATCTCAGTAATGTGTAAAGTTGACCTGTTTAAAAAGCCATCTTGACTCTCCAGATGACATGTGCTTAGAGCCCTTTCCTCCTGGCTG